>JAQSVH010208331.1:2159-14157 GCA_029448705.1 Adansonia digitata
ACAAATATTTATAAATATGCGTACATACTTATATACACATATGTATCAATTGTTATAATTTAAACTCAACTATTTTTAAATTTAATTTTATAATTCCCTAATGAAGATGATCTATTAAAATTTATAATTTTTTATGTGTAGAATTTATTTTAATTTATTCATTCAATTTGGAATAATAAAGTCACTAAATGATCAAATATTGTACTTTATCCTTGAGTTGTATTTGAATCAGGTTTTCAATTACAACAAGTACCACCAATGTTTGGGTTTTAATCAAATTTTGATCTAATATTGTTAATATGATTGTAATGGGATTAGAATATTATATTTTATAATCAATTTTAAGTACGAGTATCTTAAAATTAGTAGGTACCGATCTATTACTAATACTATTACCAGTTGAATTTCTTAAGTTGCTTAAATTTTAATTATATGTTGTTGCATCTTTTTTAATTTTTATTAATATTATACTAAATTTTTTTTAATTTCATTGCAAAATAAATTTTATATTTTATCGATTAAAAGTAACTAAGAAGTTCAGTAATACTACAACTGATTTTTTATATAATACAAAGGCAAAGAAATTATATAAATATTTTTTAATATTTATAAAATGAAATAATTAACACTATTATTAAGTTGTAAGATTTCATAGATTGATAAAGAAAACATAATATTTTTGTTCCACTAATTTAACTAGAATCCTAATGCAAATAAACTTTTAGGTGTTTACAATTATTAAAGTCCAAAGTCATGAAAAAATAAAAATAAATGAAAACAATGAAACTAAAAAAAAAATCTAAAAGCCCCCAAAATAACTTAACAAGTCCATTTTTGAGAGAAATTAAAATTTTTTATCTTTTTTTTGTTTTAAGTAAAGTGCACCATAATTAAAAGAGAATGGTGTGCAAAATCTATTTATGTAAAGCTTTGCTTTATTAAGCAAATATGTATATAACAATTTTAAATATATGAAATAATTTACATTAGAAAATACATTTCATGCTTACATCAATAATTAAAAGAGAATGGCAAGCAAATCTATTTATGTAACATGCTAAATAAAATCTTTAAAATGGTGAAAAGAAAAGTTTTTCCTGCAAAACTAAAGCATTAATGTCATGCATTCTAATGAGGAGAATGTATTTTACAACCTAGTCATAAAAAGAAAGAAAACTATTATGAGAACGCATGTTCATCTAATCTGAGGGATGAATTTTGATTCTAAGAAAATTCGTGGAAAGAAAAGCTATTGTTGTGAAACCAAAGTATAAATATCATGCACTGTAATAAGGTGAATGTATTTTTATAGCACAATCATGAAAAGAATGAAGATTATTGTAAGAATCCATGTTCGTCTCATCTAAGGGATGAACTTTGACTCAGGAAAATGGTGGAGAGAAAAGCTTTTCTAGTGAAATCATAGCATCAATACCACGCATCCTAGCGAGAAGAATATGCTTTTAAAGACCAATCACAAAAACAATAAAGATTATTATTATAATCTATGTTATCTCATCTAAGGGACAAACTTTGATTTTGGGGGAAATGATGAAAAGAAAAGCTTTTCTTGCAAAACCAAAGCTTTAATATCATGTATTCTAATGAAGAGAATGTGTTTTCATAGCCTAATCATAAAATGAAAGGATATTCTTATTAAAATCTATGTTCATCTCATCTGATAGACAAAAGTTGATTCTAAGGAAAATAGTGAAAAAAAAGCTTCTCACAAAACCAAAGGTTCAATATCAAGCATCTTAATAAGGAGAATGTGTTTTTGTAGCCTAATCATGAAAATAATGAAAATTATTACGAGAATCCATGTTTGCCTCAATTGAGGGATGTACTTTGATTCTAAGAAAAATGGTTGCAAGAAAAACTTTTTTTGCAAAACCAAAGTATCAATATCATGCATCTTTATAAAGAAAATGTGTTTTTATAGCCCAATCAGAAAAAAAGAGGAGATTATTAAGTGAACCCATGTTTATCTAATCTAAAGGATAAACTTTGATTCTCTAAAAAATGGTGGAATGAAAAGCTTTTCTTTTGAAACCAAAGCATAAATATCAAGCATCTTAATAAGAAGAATGTGATTTTATAACCTAATCATGAAAAAATGGATATTATCACAAGAATCTACATTCATCTCATCTGAAGGACAAACTTTGATTCTTAGGAAAATATGGAAAAAAAAGCTTTTCTTGTGAATCCAAAGCATCAATATCGAGCACCCTAATGAGGAGAATGTGTTTTCGTGGCCCAAACAAAAAAAGAAAAGAGATTACTATGAGAATCCAAGTTTGACTTATCTGAAGGATGAACTTTGATTCTAAGTAAAATAGTGGAAGGAAAAGCTTTCCTTGTGAAAATAAAGAATCAATATCATGCATCCTAATGAGGAGAATATGTTTTTACAGCCTAATGACAAAAAGGAAGGAGATTATTATAAGAACCCATGTTTATCTAATCTGAAGGATGGGCTTTGATTCAAAGAAAAATGATGGAAATAAAAGCTTTCCTTGTGAAATCAAAGCATAAATATCATGCATCCTAATGAAGAGAATGCGATTTTATAGCCCAATCATGAAAACAATAGAGATTATTATGAGAATCCATGTTCATCTCATGTAAGGGATAAACTTTAATTCTAAGGAAAATGATAGGAGGAAAAACTTTTCTTGCAAAACCAAAGCATCAATACCATTTATCTTAACGAGAAGAATGTGTTTTTAAATCCTAATCATAAAAAAATGGAGATTATTATGAGAATCCATGTTCATATCATTTGAAGGGCACACTTTGATTCTATGGAAAATGACAAAAAGAAAAGCTTTGCTTGTGAATCCAAAGCAACAATATTGAGCACCTTGATGAGAAGAATGTGTTTCTATAGCCTAATCACAAAAAAATGGAGATTATTATGAAAACCCATGTTCGTTTTATTTTAGGGATGAACTTTGATTTGAAAGAAAGTGGTGGAAAGAAAAACTTTTTTTAGGAATCCAAAGGATCAACATCATGCATCCTAATGAGGAAAATTTGTTTTTATAGCCTAATCACAAAAAAAAAATGGAGATTATTATGAGAATCCATGTTTGTCACACTGAAGGACAAACATTGATTCAAAGGAAGGTGGTGAAAAGAAAAGCATTTCTTGCAAATCCAAAGCATCAATATCATGCATCCTAATCAGGAGAATGTGTTTCTGTAGCCAAAGCACAAAAGGAATGGAGATTATTACAAGAACCTGTGCTCATTTCATTTAAGGGATGAACTTTGATTCTCAAGAATATGGTAGAAAAAAGCTTTTCTTGGGAAGCAAAAGCATCAATATCATGCATCCTAATAAAGAAAATGTGTTTTTATATCCCAATCTTGAAAAAAATTGAGATTATTATGAGACAACATGTTCATCTCGCCTGAGAGATGAATTTTGATTTTACAAAAAATAGTGGAAAGAAAAGCATTTTTTGCAAAACTAAATCATCCATATCATGCATCCTAATGAAGAGAACGTGTTTTTACAGCCCAATCACAAAAGGAATAGAGGTTATTATGAAAATTCATGTTTGTCTTATATAAGAGATGAATTTTGACTCTAAGGAAAATAGTGCGAAGAAAGGCATTTCTTGGGAAACCAAAGAATCAATATCATTCATCCTAATGAGGAAAATGTGTTTTTGTTCCTCAATCACAAAAAGAATGGAGGTTATTATGAGAATCCATGTTCATCTTATCTGAGGGATAAACTTTGATTCAAAGGAAAATGGTGGAAAGAAAAAATTTTCTGTGAAACCAAAGCATAAGTACCATGCATCCAAATAAGGAGAACGTATTTTTATAGCTAATCTCAAAAAGAATGAGATTATTACAAGAATCCACGTTCATCCCATTTGAGGTATGAACTTTGATTCTAAGCAAAATGGTGGAAAGGAAAGCATATTTTGTGAAAATAAAGCATTAATATCATGCATTCTAATAAGGAGATGTGCTTTTATAGCCCAATCATAAAAAGAATGGAGATTATTATAAGAACCCATGTTTGTTTCATTTTAGGAATGAACTTTGATTTTAAGGAAAATGGTGAAAAAGAAGCTTCTTTTGGGAAGCCAAAGCATCAATATCATGTATCCCAAAGAATAGAATATGTTTTTAAAGCCTAATCGCAAAAGGTATAGAGATTATTAAAAGAATCCACCTTCATCTTATCAGAAGGATGAACTTTTAGTTTAAGAAAAATGGTGGGAAGAAAAGATTTTCTTGTTAAACCAATATCATTCATTCTAGTGAGGGAAATGTGTTTTTATAGCTCAATCACAAAAAGAATGGAGATTATTACGAGAACTCATGTTCAACTCATCTTGGGGATGAACATTGATTTTAACAAAAATAAAGGAAAAAAAGCTTCTCTTGGGAAACTAAAGCATCAATACCATGCATCTTAATGAGGAGAATGTGTTTTTATAGCCCAATCACAAAGAGAATTGATATTATTACAAGAATCCATGTTCATTTTATCTGAGAGATGAACTCTAATTCTAAGGAAAATGCTAAAAAGAAAAGTTTTCATGGGAAACCAAAGCATTAATATCATGCACCCGAATGAATAGAAATTGTTTTTTGCCTAATCATAAAAAAAATATTACGAGAATCCATGTTCATCTTATTTAAGGGATGGAATTTGATTCTAAGGAAATTGGCTGAAAGAAAAGCTTTTCTTGTGAATCCAAAGCATCAATATCAAGCATCCTAATAAGGCAGACTGTGCTTTTATAATGCAATCACAAAAAAGGGAGATTATTATGAGAATTCATATTCATCTTATCCTAGCAATAAACTTGGATTCTAAAGAAAATGGTGGAAGAAAAAGCTTTTCTAACAAAACTAAAGCATCAATATCATGCATCCTAATGAGGAGAATGTGGCCTTATAGCCTAATCACAAAAAGAAAGGAGATTTTTATAAGAATCCATGTTCATCTCATTTGAGGGATGAACTTTGATTCTAAGGAAAATGATAGAAAGGAAAATTTTTCTTGGGAAACCAAAGCGTCCATATCATGCATCCTAATAAGAAGAATGTGTTTTCATAGCCTAATCTCAAAAACAATGGAGATTTTTATAAGAATCCATGTTCATCTCATCTGAGAGATGAGCTTTGATTCTTATGAAAATGATGGAAAGAAAAGTTTTTCTTATGAATCCAAAGCATCAATATCTAGATCCATAATGAAGAAAAAGTGTTTTCAAAACCTAATCCCTAAAAAAATGAGATTATTACTAGAATCCATGTTCGTTTGATCTGAGGGATGAACTTTGCTTTTAAGAAAAGTGGTGAAAGAAAAGCTTTTCTTGTAAATCCAAAGCATCAATATCATGCATCGTAATAAAGAGAATGTGTTTTTATAACCTAATCATAAAAAAATTGAGATTATTAAGAGAATCCATGTTCATCTCATTTGAAGAATGAACTTTGGCTCTAAGGAAAATAATAGAGAGAAAAGCTTACTTGCAAATCCAAAGCATCAATATCGAGCACCATAAGGAGGAGAATGTGCTTTTGTAGCCTAATAGCAAAAGAATAGAGATTATTACAAAAATTCTTGTCTGCCTTATTTTAGAGCTAAACTTTGGTTCTAAGGAATATGATGGAAATAAAAGCTTTTCTTGTGAAACCAAAGCACCAATATTATGCATCCTAATGAGGGGAATATGTTTTCATACCCTAATCACAAAAAAAGGGAGATTACTGTGAGAATTCTTGTTTATCTCATCCAAAGGACAAACTTTGATTCTGAGAAAAATAGCAAAAAAAAAGCTTTTGTCATGAAACGAAATAATCAATATCATGCATCCTAATGAAGAAAATGTATTTTTATAGCCTAATAAAAAAAGAAAAGAGATTATTTCAAAAACACATGTTTGTTTAACCTAAGGGACAAACATTGATTGTAAGAAAAAAAATGGAAAAAATAGCTTTTCTTGTAAAACCAAAACATCAATACCATACATCCTAGTTAAAAGAATATGTTTTTAAAGCCCAATCGTAAAAAGAATAAAGATTATTATGAGAATCCATGTTCGTCTCATCTAAGGGATGAACTCTGATTCTAATGAAAATGCTAGAAAGAAAAGCTTTTCATGAGAAAGTAAAGCATTAATATCATGCATGATAATGAAGATATTGTGTTTTTTTAGCCCAATTACAAAAAAGAATGGAAATTATTATGAGATCCACGCTCATCTCATGTAAGGGATGAACTTTGATTTTAAGGAAAATGGCAGAAAAAACTTTTCTTGTGAATCCAAAGCATCAATATCATGCATCCTAATAAGGAGAATATTTTTCTATAGCGTAATTACAAAAAAGATGAAGGTCATTATGAGAATCCATGTTTATTTCATCTAAGGCATGAACTTTGATTATGAGGAAAATGGCAGAAAGAAAAGCTTCTCTTGCAAGACTAAAACATCAATATCATATGTCCTAATAAGGAGAATGTGTTGTTATATCCCAATCACAAAAAGAGGAGATTATTACTAGAATCCATGTTCAAATAATCTGAGGGATGAACTTTGATTTTAAGGAAAGTGGTCGAAAGAAAAGTTTTCCTTGGGAAACCAAAGCATCAATAACATGCTTCCTAATGTGGAGAATGTGTTTCTGTATCCCCTCAAAAAAAAATGGAGATTATTATGAGAATCCATGGTTGCCTCTTCTAAGGGCCAAACTTTAATTCAAAGGAAAATGATGGAAAGGAAAGTGTTTCTTGCGAAACCAAAGTATCAATATCAGGCATTTTTACTAGGAGAATGTGCTTTTATAGCCTAATAAAAAATGAAGATTATTATAAGAATTCATGTTTGTCTCATTCGAGGGATGAACTTAATTCTAAGGAAAATGTGGAAAAGAAAACATTTCTTGGAAAACCAAAGCAGCAATATCATGCATCTTTATGAAGAGAATTTTTTTTATAGCTAATCACGAAAATAATGGAGGTTATTATAAGAACCAATGTTCATCTCATTTGAGGGACAAATTTTGATTCTAAGAAAAATGGTTAAAAAAAGCTTTTCTTGAGAAACTAAAGCATCAATATCATGCATCCTAATGAGGAGAATATCTTTTTATAGCCCAACCATGAAAAGAATCAAGATTATTACAAGAATCCATGCTCATATCATCTGAGGGATGAACATTAATTCTAAGGAAAATGATGGAAAGAAAAGCTTTTCTTGCAAAACCAAAGCATCAATGTCAAGCATTCTAATAAAAAGAATGTGTTTTCATGGCTTAATCATAGAAACAAAGGAGATTATTATGAGAATCTATGTTCATCTCATCAAAGGGATGAACTTTGATTCTAAGGAAAGTAGTGGAGGGAAAAGTTTTTCTTGTGAAACCAAAGCATTAATATCGAGTATCCTAAAGAGTAGAATGTGTTTTTATAGCCCAATCATGAAAATAATGGAGATTATTATAAGAATCTATGTTTGTCTCATCAAAAAGATGAACTTTGATTCTAGAAAATTGGTGGAAAAAGAAGCTTTTCTTGCAAAACTAAATCATCAATATCATGCATCCTAATAAGAAGAATATGTATTTATAGCCCAATCACAATAAAAAAAAAGAGATTATTACAGGAACTCATGTTCATCTAATCAAAGGGATATACTTTGATCCTATGAAAAATGGTAGAAAGAAAAGTTTCTTTTGTGAAACCAAAGCCTCAGTATCATGCATCCTAATGAGGAAAATTTTTTTATACCCTAATATCATGCATCTTAATGAAGAGAATGTGTTTTCATTGCCTAATGACAAAAGGAATGCAAATTATTATGAGAATCCATGTTCATCTCATCTAAATGAACTTTGATTCTAAGGAAACTGATGGAAAAAAAAAGCTTTTCTTGTAAATCCAAAGCATTAGTACCGAGCAACGTAATAAGGAGAATGTGCTTTTATAGCCCAATCACAAAAACAATGGAGATTATTACGAGAATCTATGTTTATCTCATCTTAGGGACAAACTTTAATTCTAAGAAAAATGGTCAAAAGAAAAGCTCTTCTTACGAAACAAAGCAACAATATCATGTATTTTAATGAGGGGAATACGTTTTATACCCCAGTCACAAAAAAAGAATAGATTACTAAAGAATCCTTGTTTGTTTCATCTAACGAACAAACTTTGATTCTAAAGAAAATGGTTGAAAAAAAGCTTTTGTTGTAAAACTAAAGAATCAATATCATGCATCCTAATAAAGAGAATGTGTTTTTATAGCCCAATCTCAAAAAGAAAAGAGATTATTTTGAGAACCCATGTTCATCTAACCTATATGATAAACATTGATTCTAAGAAAAATATGGAAAGAAAAGCTTTTCTTGCAAAACCAAAGCATCAATACCTTGCATCCTAGTAAGGAGAATGTGTTTTTAAAGCCTAATCATAAAAGGAATAGAAATTATTATGAGAACCCACATTCGTCTCATCTGAGGAATAAACTTTGATTCTAGGAAAAATGATGAGAAGAAAAGCTTTTATTGCTAATCCAAAGTGTCAATGTCTTGCATCCTAATGAGAAGAATGTTTTTTAATAGCCCAATCCCAAAAAAAATTAAGATTATTACGAGAATCCATGTCTATCTCATCTTAAGGATAAACTTTAATTCTAAGGACAATGGTGGAAAGAAAAGCTTTTTTTAAGACACCAAAGTATCAATATCTTGCATCCTAATGAGGAAAATGTGTTTTTATAGCCTAATCACAAAAAAATGGATATTATTAGGAGAATCCATGTTCATCTCATTTGAGGGATGAATTTTTATTCTAATGAAAATACTGGAAAAAAAAGCTTCTCATGGGAAACAAAAGCATCAATATCTTCATCATAATAAAGAGATTGTGTTTTTTTAGTCCAATAACAAAAATAATGGAAATTTTTATAAGAATCCACGTTCATCTCATTTGAGGGTTGAACTTTGATTCTAAGGAAAATGGATGTAAAATAACTTTCCTTGTGAATCCAAAAGATTAATATCATGCATCCTAATGAGCAGAATGTATTTTTATAATGCAATTGCAAAAAGAATGGAAATCATTTACAAAAATCCATGTTCATTCCATTTGAGGGATGGACTTTGATTCTAAGAAAAATGATGGAAAAAAAGCTTTTCTGGTGAAACCAAAGCATCAATATCATGCTTCCAAATATAGAGATTGCATTTTTATAGCCCCTCAAAAAAGGAGTGAAGATTATCAGGAAAATCCTTATTTGTTCATATAAGGATCAAACTTTGATTCAAATGAAAATTATTGAAAGAAAAATGTTTCTTGCAATGCCAAAGCCTCAATATCACTCATCCTAACAAGAAAAATGTACTTTTATAGCCTAATCACAAAAAGAATGGAGATAATTATGATAATTCATTTTCATCTTATTCGAGAGATGAAATTTGATTCTAAGGAAAATGGTTGAAAGAAAAGCATTTCTTGAAAAAGCAAAGCATTAATGTCATGCATCTTTATGAGAAAATGTGTTTTATAGCCCAATCACAAAAAGAATGGAGATTATTACAAGAACCTATGTTTGTCTTATCTGAAGTACAAATTTGATTCTAAGGAAAATAGTGGAAGAAAAGCTTTTCCTCGAAAACCAAATCATCAATATCATGCATCCTAGTGAGGAGAATATGTTTTCATAGCCCAGTCATGAAAAAAATGAAGATTATTACGAGAATCCATATTTATCTTATTTGAAAAATGAACTTTGATTCTAAAGAAAATATGGAAAGAAAAGCATTTCATGCAAAACCAAAGCATTAATGTAATGCATCCTAATGAGGAGAAGGTGTTTTTATAGCCCAATCACAAAAGGAATAGAGATTGCTATGAGAATCTATGTCTATCTCATTAGAGTGATAAACTTTAATTTAAAGGAAAATGGTGGAAAGAAATTATCTCTTGCAAAATCAAAGCATCAATATCATGCATCCTAAGGAGGAAAATGTGTTTGTATAGCTCGATCATGAAAAGATTTAAGATTATTATGAGAATCTTCATTTGTCCCATCTGAAGGATAAACTTTGATTCTGAGAAAAATGGTGGAAGGAAAAGTATTTTTTGGGAAACCAAAGCATCAATATCATACATCATAATGAAGAGAGTATGTTTTTATAGCCCAATCAAAAAAATAATGGAAATTATTACAAGGATCCATGTTTGTAACGTATGATGGATGAACTTTGTGTCTAAGGAAATAGTGGAGAAAAATATTTCTTATGAAACCAAAGCATCAATATCATGTATCGTAATAAGGAGAATGAGTTTTTATAGCCCATTACCAAAATGAATGGAGATTATTACGAGAATCTATATTCATCTTATCTAGGGGATTAACTTTGATTCTAAGAAAAATGGTGGAAAAAAAACTTTTCTTGCGAGACCAAAGCATCAATATCTTGCATCTTAATGAGAAAAATGTGTTTTCATAGGGTAATCACAAAAAGAATGGAGATTATTATGAAAATCCATGTTCATCTCATCTTAGGGATAAGCTTTGATTCTAAGAAAAATAGTGGAAAGAAAAACCTTTCTTAGGAAACCAAAGCGTCAATATCTTGTATCCTAATGAGCAGAATGTGTTATTGTAGCCTAATCATGAAAACAATGGAGATTATTATGAGAATTCTTGTTCGTTTTATCTTAGGGATAAACTTTAAGTTAAAGGAAAATGATGGAAAAAAAACATTTCCTATGAACCTAAAACATCAATACCAAGCACCCTAATAAGGAGAATGTGTTTTTATAGCCTAATCATGAAAAGCTTTGAGATTATTACAAGAACCACGTTCATCTCATTTGAGGGATGAACATTGATTCTAAGGTAAATGGTGGAAAGAAAAGTTTTTCTTGCAAAGCCAAAGCACTAATACCCTGCATCATAATGAGGATAATGTGTTTTTATAGCCCAATCACAAAAAGAATAGAGACTATTACCATTATCCATGTTTGTCTTATCTAAGGTATAAACTTTGATTCTAAGGAAAATGTTGGATAGAAAAGTTTTTCCTGGGAACTTAGAGTATTAATATCATGCATCCTAGTAAGGAGAATGTGTTTTTATAGCCCAATCACAAAAAAAATGGAGATTATTATAAGAATCTATGTTCATCTCATATGAGGAATAAACTTTGATTCTATGGAAAATGGTGGAAAGAAAAGTTTTCTTGGAAAGCCAAAGTATTAATATCATGCATCTTAATGAGAAAAACGTGTTCTTGTGACCCAATCACAAAAAAATAGAGATTATTATGAGAATCCATGTTTATTTTATCCAAAATATGAACTTTGATTCTAAGAAAAATGGTGGAAAGAAAAGCTTTTCTTCCAAAACCAAAGCATCAATATTGTGCATCTTGATGAGGAGAATGTGTTTTTAGAGCCCAATCATGAAAAGAATGGAAATTGTTGCAAGAAACCATGTTCATCTCATCTGAGGGACGAACTTTGATTTTAAAGAAAATGGTGGGAAAAAAGCTTCTCTTGGAAGCCAAAGCATCAATATCATGTATCCTAATAAAAAGAATATTTTCTTATAGCCTAATCATAAGAAGAATGGAGATTATTACTAGAATCTATGTTTTATCTAAGGGACATACTCTGATTGTAAGGAAAATGGTAAAAAAAAAGCATTTTCTGGAAACTTAAAGCATCAATATCATGCATCTTAATAAGGAGAATGTGTTTTCATAGCCTCGTCACAAAAAAGATTAGAGATTATGAGGAGAATCCATGTTCATCTCATTTGAGGGATGAACTTTGATTCTTAGAAAAATGGCCTTAAGAAATTCTTGGGAAGTCAAAACTTCAATATCATGCATCCTAATGGGAAAATTTATTTTCATAACCCTATCATAATAACAATGGAGATTATTATGGGAATCCATGTTCATCTCATTTGAGAGATAAACTTTGATTCTAAGGGAAATAGTGGAAAGA
>JAQSVH010208331.1:23679-42025 GCA_029448705.1 Adansonia digitata
TTTTGAACTCTAGACCATTTTTCATGAATTTTTTGATATTTTTCCCAAAAAAGTCTTTGAGTTTCCTTTCCACCAGTACCATGTTTGCCCTTGAATCATTTTGGATGAGGAAGTTATGTTTTTCTGAAATAATGTTGCTTGGAACACCTAGAGTTTGCAATTAACATTACGTTTAGGCTACTTTGACCCAATAGATATTTTTTGAATTTTAAAATATTTTCCTAAAGTTTTCATGAAATTTTCTTTTCAAAAAGGTATTATTTTTATCTAACAATTTTATATGAGTCAAAATGATTTTTCAAAGTTTGCTACACACTTTCCCCTGTACGTGGTGTACACTCGAAAAATGATTTTTTGGGATTTTTAGAATATTATTACATCAAACCTTATCGAGTTATCTTTCCAACAGCACTTTACCCGACATCTAAAGCCTTAGGACCAATGAAATAAAATAAAAAATAGGGACAACACGATGTTGTCCTCTATTTTAGCATTTACCAAAGTCAGTTAATAATCCAACATTTATGTTTCAAGGCATTTGAATGCCTCTCAGCGTGTCCGATCAATCCCATCAAGTCTAAAAACATGTGTCAACCTCACCCTTAGGCTTGGATTAAGGCACAAATAGTTTTTTTTAATTGTATCAATTTTAATTTTATCGATTCCTACCCATTTAACTTAAAAATTATCAGTTTTTGTCAAGAAATATAAAAAATGTCACTTTTGTCAAGAAATAGTCAATTTTCATCAATTTAAATTTCTTAATCTTGTCTTTTTCAAAAATAGCCAAGTAATCAAATTTTCCCTCTCCTTGATTTTTTTCAAGCTTTTTTTTCAATTTCAAATTTGGTTTGCATGCCTTAAGCAATAACTAAATCCAAATGTGTTTCAAAATTGTCATTTCAATTTTTTCAAGATAACCAATGACAATTAGAAGATACATTCCAACCATCCCTCCCTTTTCTTTTCGTTGTATTATGTGATTAATTTTATGCAATATTATCTCATATTTTTTCTCTTACTAACATGATTCTTTTCGTGGGCATTAACTTGCTTTCATTTCTTAAAAAATCATTTTCCAAAAATCACAAAGGCAATGTTTTGTGTCGATGTCCCTATAATGCTTGACATAAAATATCTAATTTTTCTAAACTGACGTTGAAGATCATTTTTATCAAAAATCTCCATGTCTCCTACCTTTATGGGATGCATAAATGTTTAAAGTCCTTCTTTAAAACCTGGATTTGTCATTTCAAAGAAATCCATGTAAAAAGGGGATTATATTGAAATAATGACAAATCAAAATTGAGGAAACCAAAACCAAGTCAAGACAAGTCAAGACATGGCTAGAGAGGTACTAGTTTTAGGCATCACGAGGAGATTCATACCTCTTTGTACGCAACCAACTCCCAAACCTAACTGGTGAATCCTTGGACCATGAAGATAGTAAAATCGATGCTTTAAGCTTCGTAACTCAAAACTTTGGTTTTAAGAAGCATCCGATCATGCCTAGCCTAAATGATCAGTGGTGGCTCCAACTATTAGCCATTTTTCAGTGGCCACCTAGACTAGTTGGATGAATGATTCATTTGAGGATCGCTCTTTACAAACAAGAGTCGAGAATCTATACTTTCTCGTACCCTTAACATCACAAAAATGGAGGAGTCTCATTCGGGAGGACACTTTCCCATCGAGATCAAATATTTTCAAGTCGCGAGCATTTTCCATTTAGCAACGAAAGGCTTTTCCCATGAGGTACAGTACTAACAGTTAGGTGACTCCACCAAGGAAAATTTTGAAGGAGTTAAGCCTATAACTAGTCTTGTCTTGCTTAGTTCTTGATTTCCTAAATTTTTTATCATTATTTAAATCTAATTCCCTTCCATTTTTGTCTATTAATCTTTCGTTTGTTGTGATTTTTGTCTTATGATCATCAGGGACTGCCTTGTTCTTGAATAAATATCAATTAGACAAATATGGTATATGAGGGTAAAAAAAGGTTTGATTATTTCTCTAACAGACACTATGCACTTGCATTTTCATTAGATTCTATCAAACCACATGGTAAGGTTAAGGTCCTAATTATTAGGAGGAAGTTAGCTATCTGCCTTCATAAGTACTCCTTTGCACATGCATAGCAACTTCCAAAGTGTAAAGTACCTAGGTCTTTGATGAACATTTGCTCTGTATTTGCATAGGAAAATTCATTAATTAGGTCAAACCTGTACTACCAAACGCATGATGGCTTTAGGACCAAACAAGAAAGTAATTTGGATAACTATATAGGGAGCTTTACAAGCCTAACTATGTTAAACTATACCAAAATGCTGCTAGAATGACCTGAAGAATAAGGACAATCAAGAAAACACTTCTAACCTTTACTCTCGCATACCATAATTATATAGGCAATAGTGCATGAACATTGTCTCCCATGTGTGTCATGTTAGTGTCAAGCCATGATATTATGCTATCTAATTAATGACTAATCTTTGTTTATAAGTGAATGATGGCAAGTGAATATCATCGCTCACAAAGCTACCATCTCATCCTAAAAGTCATGACTAACCCAAATTAGTCGTTATGCTGTCAAATGGCAACTTAACACATATCATACCTCAGGCGATGATGAACAAACATCATTGCCTAGTAAGTCAATTTTGTCTTGAAAAGGCATCGTACCATCTCAATCAAGGAAAACCTTCACTTGAACAAGCCGTTATGATGTCTAACCGATGACTCAATGTATTTAGACTCAATGTATGCTAAGTACTAAGTGATGGTGTACATATGCTGCTGCATAGGTTGTCAAATAATCCCTCGAGGTATCTTATCATATAAAGGCTATTTTTACGTGGACGTGTACTTAACTTGTCCTGATACTTGTCAAACTATACCAAAATGCTGCTAGAATGACTTAAAGAATTAGGACAATCAGGGAAACACTTTTAACCTTTACTCTTGCATACCACCAATTATGCAAGCAATAGTGCATGAACATTGTCACCCATGTGTGTCATGTTAGTGTCGAGACATGACATTATGTTTTTCGATCGATGGCTAATCTTTGTTTAGTAGTGAATGATGGCAAGTGAATATCATCACTCACAATGCTACCATCTCATCCTAAAAGTCATGACTAACCTAAATTAGTCGTTTTGCTGTCCAAATGGTGACTTAACACATATCATACCTCAGGCGATGATGAACAAACATAACTGCCTAGTAAGTAAGTTTTGCCTTGAAGAGGCATCGTACCATCTCAATCAAGGAAAAACTTCACCTGAACAAGCCATTATGATGTCCGACTGATGACTCAATGTATGCCAAGTACTAAGTAATGGTGTACGTATGCCGCCGCATAGGTTGTCGAGTAATCCCTTGAGGTATCTTATCATATAAGGGCTATTTTCAATTAGACGTGTCATTGTTCTGTTTGTGTGTACTTAACTTGTCTTGATACTTATCAAATGTACCAAAATGCTGCTAGAATGACCTGAAGAATTAGGACAATTGGGGAAACACTTCTAACCTTTACTCTTGCATAGCATGATTATGTATGCAATAGTGCACGAACATTATCACCCATGTGTGTCATGTTAGTGTCGAGACACGACATTATGCTATCCGATCAATGCCTAATATTTGTCTATAAGTGAATGATGGCAAGTGAATATCATCATTCACAAAGCTACCGTCTCATCCTAAAAGTCATGACCAACCCAAGTTAGCCATTATACTGTCCAAAAGGCGACTTAGCACATATCATACCTCAGGCAATGATGAATGACTGCCTAGTAAGTCAGTTTTGTCTTGAAGAGGCATCATACTATCTCTATCAAGGAAAAACTTCATCTGAACAAGCCGTTATGATGTTCGACCGATGACTCAATGTATGTCAAGTACTAAGTGATGGTGTACCTACGCAGCTACATAGGTTGTCAACTAATCCCTCAAGGTATCTTATCACATAAAGGCTATTTTTACTTGGATGTGTCATATTCTGTCTGTGTGTACTTAACTTGTCCTGATACTTGTCATGTTTTCCCTTAAGCATTGTAATGCCTATTGTCAAGGCATTTTCCATGAGTTATTTACATTATTTTATTTTTCATTTATGTTTGTATTATTTTATAGTCACTAACATTTTTTTTCTTTTGTTTTTCTTATTGTTGCACACATAATCATCATAATCATCATCATGAAACAATTGGCTAGAGGTTTAGTGTTTAGCAAAGGGTGTCTATCATGAAGCAATAGTCCACTTTCATTCTTCAGTCCTTTGAGGAAGTCCAAGCACGATTTGAGGTCAGTAGCATGAAGATAGTGATACCCTTAAACCTAGTCATGCCTTGAAGGCACACGAAAGGTGCATATAGGTCTTGGGGACACGTGATCGATGTAGTTGAGGTAACTCGATCTTCGACGTAAGATATCACACCTATTGGAGACCATGAATAAAAATCATCAAAGTTCTTTAAACTTGTGATTAAACAATGCAATCACATTAGACACCGTCAGATGCAATCATGTATGATGAAACTTTATTTCTTGGTTCATGAAAGACATTATTAGTGAAGCTGCCTCGCAAGCCAATTATCTATTGCATTTGCATAACTAACTCGATTCTCTCACTACTTATTCATATCAATAATCATTCACTGTCATGTTTTCATATTTATCATCATTCCATCTTAGGCAATCATTAATAAATGCATCTTAAATAGAAGTATAATACATGAATGGTTATAAAAGACCAAGGGATTCCAAAAATCACAAAAAAAACATGGAATCGATCATCTCAGATCACTATAATACATGCCACCATAAACAAATCATGGAAAATAACCACCAACACGTATCAAGCATCTTGAGTTAATGTAGAAGGAGTCGCAAGATCAAACACTTCATTAGCAAGATGAAATGCAAGCTCAAATCATGAAAATCATGGAGCTAATGACGACTACTGCTAAAGAAAGGGATAAACTAACACAATAGATACAGGAAAAAAGTCAGTTAACATAGCAAACAACTTATTGGTAGTACTACAGCTACCCAAGAAGGGACCCATCAAAAGCCCTAACCTAATCCAGTGCCGACCATACTGGCACCACTTGTCATCTATCTAAATCCCATGGTGGTAATTCAATTCATCCTCTGGTTTTAAAAGCAAATATGGGAGCTTCCCCAACCGATCCTATAATAGCTTTCGATCACAATAATCAAAAGAAAACAAGCAGTCAAAAGTTTACAATGTCTATCAATGAAGTGTACAAGTTTTAGCTATTGGAAAAACATTTTTGAGCATCTAGGGGAGCGAAAGGTTTAGAGTTATAGGCATAAAATCTTTGTCTCTCGTGTCCAACCTTGTCATTCCCGCAAGGTTTAAGGTACCAGATTTTAAAATGTTTAACAAAACATCATGCATATTTGGATGTACTTTAGGAAGATGGCAAGGTATGAGAAGGATGAAAAACTCCTTATCCACTATTTTCAATATACTTTGATTGAGGCAACCACTTGATGGTACATTAAGCCTGATAATGGCAAAATTTAATCATAAGCTGACTTGGCCAAGGCCTTTTTGAATCAATACCAGCATGCGTCAGATTAGGCCCTAAACTGTTTCTTCCTTATGAACTCAAAGAGAAGAAGCCCACTGAAAGCTTCAAGCAATATGCCCAACCGTGGAGAGAAGATATAGCTTTGGTCTAGGCTCCTTTAATCAAATGGGAGACAAGTATGACATCCATTAACACTTTACAAGCCCTTTATTATGAAAACTTGTATGGAATGCCACTAAAAAGTTCACAAATCTAGTTCTATCCAGCGAGATGATTGATGGAGCAATCAAAAATAATGAATGTTAGTGGGTGGGTCATCAGGGACAAACAAGAAGCTTGTTGTTAACAAGAAAAAAGAAGGGAGGCAAATACCATAAGCTACACCAACCCGCCTCAACCAAGCTAGTATCAATTGCTTAATCTTCACAACCTTAGTATGTCATACCCTAATCTAGTCATGATACCTCTTCACCCAGTTTATGCCATAACTTACAACCCATCATTTACTGTCCCATCGAATCCCCTATGAAACAACCAACCATAAGCTAACTGAAATGCCAACAACCCTATCAACAATGCTCTAAACAATGAAGCTGCAATCTAGTGAAAATAGCAGTTCCTTATTCCCATGACCTATCGAGCTTTGCTGTAGGGGCATCTGATCATTCCCGTATGTGTCCCAAAAAAGAAACCACCATAACCTTATTGGTATAACCCCAACACCTATTGCAACTGCCATGTCGAGGCATCAGGGCACGATACCAAGAACTAAATTTCTTTCAAACAAAAGGTACAAAGCCTCACTAATTCAAAGGTTCTGTAGTTTAGGACAAGTCAAGGGTCGAATGTTGCCACAAATCTCGTACCAAATTATGTCAAGCTAATAGTGAACATGATCGATGTTGAGCATGGCTATAAGGTCAAGAGGAAAATAGAAGAGATCAGAATGCCATTGAGTCTAGTTTGGTGAATTTTGACTTACGGATGAATGCTTAATGCCATTGAAAGGTCAGAAGGAGAACTCGATCGTTTTTGCGATTTCTAAATTATTTATGGCCATACTTTCCAGGCATGCAAAGAATTTCATGCTATGGTCCAAAAAATGATGAATAAAGGCAGAATCAAAGTCCATGATGAGAAGAAAACATTTCCTATCAAATCAGTGAACATGATTGGGGAAAAAGTGACAAGCCACTGTACGGGAGAAAATAAGCCCTTATTATTTATTGACAATTAAAGCTGAGGCAAATCCCTCGACGCATATGCCAAAACTGTTCATAGAGAACCTAATGCCTTTCCATACAAGAGCGACCAAGCTATCACTTAGAATATAAAGGCTGCATCATGATGATTAGGGATCTAGCTCAATTAAGTGCTGCTGTTGACTTGTTAGGAGTTAGCCACTTAACCCGCAATGGTTGATGTCATGGACCTCTAGCTTAAGATAGTCAAAAAAATGATGTCTCTTAAGTAGTTAATGCACCTTTGGATAAGACAAAAGACCTTGAGTTTAGAAAAGTCAAAAGTGCGATAGATGAAAAGGAAGCCACTGAGTTTTTGAAATTCATTAAGCACAATAAATATAGCAGCATCGATCAGTTGACTAAACAATAGTTAAGATTTCTGTATTATCCCTACTTTTCAATTCAAAAGTTCATCGAAATACATTTTTAAAAGTATTGAATAAGGCATATGTGCCCTTAGACATTTCAAAGAACAAGTTGGACTGTCTAGTGAGCAATATCACTACTAACAACTAAATCTCATTCACTAATAAAGAAATCCCTCACAGAGGTAGGGGTAGCTACAAAGCCATACATATCCCACACACTGCAAAGGTCGTATTCTGCCAAAAAAGTTATCATAGACAATGGTTCCACCCTTAATGTCATACCCTTGGCCACCTTAAACAAACTTTCTATTGATGTATCCCACATCAAGCATAGCCACACAATAGTGCAAGTATTTAATGGAACTTGTTAATGGGTCACTAAAAATATCACTATTCTGCTTCAGATAGGCTTATGTACCTATAAGATCAAATCTCAAGTAATGGACATTGTTCCATCCTATAATTGTCTGCTACGAAGGCCTTGGGTACATTTAGCTAAGGCAATATGGTCATCTTTAGATCAAAAATTAAAATTTGTAATCGACAAAAAAATGGTTAGTACTAAGGCCAAAGAAGAAATGATTGGCACTACTTTTGTTAATGGTACTTAAATTGAACCAAATAGAGATTCGTTTGAGCGAATCCTTCTAGCCATTCGAGTTTATGAATGCTACATTCATAAGAGTAGGCTTGCTAATAGTTAAATCTTGATCATCGAGGAATACCCATATAGGTCTAAAGTTGATTGTTGGCAAGGGCTTCCAAGTTGGAAAATGGCTTGTGCAAGGGATAACTAAAGATTTGAAAGTCATTAGCCGAACCAATAAGAAAAGTTTAGGATTCAAGTCTAATATGTAGTACAAGAAAAAAAAAACTAAGAAGGCTAGAGATTAGAGGTTGGCCTATCTACTAGGTTAAAAGTTAACCCCAGAATTGATGATATTCTTACCAATCTATGAAACATTTTATTTAAAAGGATATATAGATCCAAATCAGTTAGGATAGATGAAAGTCGAGGATGTTATGGTCATTCTGAACTGTACACCTTTCAACTTCCATGTAAACACCATTGATGATCAACCACAATCATTGGAAACCCTTCCTTACTCATTAGAATCTGATCTTGACAATGGGGACATGTTGGAAACCTCTACACTTTTTTAGTTTATTTCTATGTAATGTCAAGGAAAAAGTATAGTTGCCTTTACCTAATGGCTTGTGGGGATCCTATGCAATGTGTGTCTTTTATCAAATATTATCAATAAAAATGACTTTTACAAAAAGCATTTCATCTTGTGCGCCTATTTTGTTCTTTGCCTTTACTCAAATTCTTTGTCTATACATACTCCTCTCTATTTTATTTATTTCTTTATCCTTTTTAATTGCTCTGACAAGAGTGACATGTATGTTTCTAATGATCTCCCAAAGGTCGATTTCCAATAATCAATCTATATTAATGAAGTCAATTCTGAAGAAGATTTCAAAGAGAGCTCTATACCACTAGATTTATTATGATTAGTCGAGAATGAAAAAAAGCAAATCTTGCCCCATAAGGAGCCAATTAAAGACATAAATTTAGGGACTAGGGAAGATAAAAAAAAAGTTAAGATCGAAACTTATGTACACCTTTTACCAAAACTCAATTGATAAACCTACTCCAAGAGTACCTACATGTTTTTGCCTAGTCATATCAAGACATGCTCAGACTAGACACCAACATTGTGGTCCACCAGCTTCCCCTCAAACCTAAATGCAAACTAATCCAACAAAAGCTAAGGAGGATGAAACTTGAAATTCTCTTTATGAGCAAAAATGAAGACAAGAAAACAATTTGAGATAGGATTTCTCTCTATAGCCCAATATCCAAAATAGGTTGCCAACATTGTCCTAACCTCTAAGAAAGATGGCCAAGCGTGAATGTACATTGATTATCAAGATTTGAATTAGGCCAGTCCAAAAAAAAACTTCCTATTACCCCATATCGACACTTTGGTCCATAACACTACTAAGAATTCCTTATTATCCTTCATGAATAGATTCTCAGGTTATAATCAAATCAAAATGGCACTCAAAGACATGGAGAAAACTACTTTTATAACTATATATGGCACATTCCGCTATAAACTCATGCCTTTTGGACTAAAAAATGCTAGGGCAACTTATCAAAGAGTGTGACTTTATTCCATGACCTAATACATAAGGAAATTGAAGCCTTCGTGGATGACATGATCACCAAATCAACACAAGAGGAGGCACACTTCTCTGACCTTTGAAAACTCTTTGAACGGTTATGAAAATTCCAACTAAAATTGAATCCTACTAAATATACCTTTAATGCTACATCCAAGAAGTTACTAGATTTTATCCTTAATGAAAAAAGGATAGAAGTTGACCTGGATAAAGTCAAGGCCATTCAAAAAATGCCACCACCTTAAACCCAAAAAGAGGTGAAAAGTATTTTATAGAGGTGAATTAGATCTCTAACTTCATATTCTAGCTCACTGATAAATGTGACCCGATCTTTCAGTTTCTCCATAGATAAGATCCCAGGGAATGGAATAAAGAATGCCAAAAAGCCTTTAACAAGGTCAAACATTATCTGTCAATCCCGTCAGTATTAGGATCATCAGTGTTTAATCAATTCTAATTTTTTACCTATCAATCTTTGACAAATCCTTAGGTTGTCCGCTTGGACAACATGACGAGTCAAGAAAGGAAGAACAAGCCATCTGCTACTTGAGTAAAAAGTTCACAGAGTATAAGAATAATTATTTCACATTGAGAATTTATGTTGTGCATTGACTTAAACAACCCAAAGGCTCAGGTAGTATATGTTGTACCACACCCATCTAAGGCTCGATCACATCAAGTATCTATCTAAAGCTCCTACACTATTAGAAAGGTTGGCCAAATGGCAAATTTTACTCTCCAAATATGACATCATCTATGTTAACCAGAAAGTCATTAATGGTAACACGATAGCTAATTTTTTGCAACCCGAACCATGAGCCACTATAAGTCATTGGATTTTGGTTTCCTAGACAAAGATTTGATATGCATAACTAAAAAGGATGAAACCTCTAGTCGAGACCAATACTGGAAAATGTACTTTGATCAAACTATAAATGCTTTAGGGCATGACACCAGGGCAATATTAATTTCACCAAAATGAAAGTCATTACACTTTTATAGCAAGACTAAACTTTGATTGCACAATAATATAATGAATCACGAAGCATGTGTCATGGAGCTCTAAATAACTATCGAAAAAACATCAAGATTTATAGGTTTTTTAGGATTCAGCCCTATTCATATATTGACTAAAAGGGGAATGGCAAACCCATGATCCTAAACTAATTTATCATAGAAAATTAGTCTTGGAATTGATGAAAGAATTTAGAGACATCAATTTTTAGCATCTGTCTTAGAAAAAAAATAAATAGACAATGCCTTGGCTACCGTGTCATCCATTTAAAAAGTTAGTCAAGAATCAAATGTCTCTCCCATTCAAATAAGCATTTATATGACCTCGACCCATTATCAAAATGTTAAAGAAGAGAAAGATAGCTTGCCATAGTATCATGACATCACCCAATATGTCAGGGATCAACAGTACCCTTAGTATGCCATAGAGAAAGAAAAAAAGACCATTACAAGAATGGTTGTGGGATTCATTTTGGATCAGAAAACCTTATACAAGAAAAGTTGGGATCAAGTGTTGCTCAAATATGTTGATGCTACTGAAGCCAAAAGAATCTTAGAGGAAGTTTATGAGGGGCCTATGTTATACATGCTAAGGGCACTTGATTCATTCTAGATGGGGAAACCTTATACAAAAAGAGGACCATAAGGAGAATGGTTATAGGATTCATTCTAGATAGGGAAACCTAATAAAAAAAGTTAGGATCAAGTGTTGCTCAGATGTGTCGATGCTTCTGAAGCCAAAAGGATCCTAGAGGAAATTCATGAGGGAATCTACAATACACATGCTAATGGACACCATATGGCTAAGCAAATCATAAGGTTTGGCTATTATTGGTTAACTCTTAAAACAGACTGCATCAATAATCCCTAAAAATGTCAAAAATGTTAGATTTCTATGGACAGGATCAATATCCCATCTTCACTGCTTTATGTCATGACAGCCACATGGCCTTTCTCTATGTAGGGTATGGATATGATTGGACCATTCACTTTTAACTCGACTACTTCACTAAATAAGTTGAGGCAGCCTCTATGCCAATGTCACTTAGTCAGTTATATGCAAATTCCTAAAGTGAGACATCATTTATCGTATAGGTTTCTCGAGCAAATTATCATGGACAACGTTCATAATTTGAAGAATGACATGATGCAAGCAATGTGTTTTCAATTCAAAATATAATATCACAACTCAATGCCATACCATTCGAAAATGAATAAGGTAGTTAAAGCAACTAATAAGAACATCAAGAGAATATCAAGAAAATGGCTGAAACTTATAAAGATTGGCATGAAAAATTGCCCTTTGCACTTTGTGCATATCAAACTTTATCTAAACTTCTACGGGTGCGACTCTATTATTCTTTCCCTATGGGATGAAAGTCATCTTACCTATCAAAGTTGAGATCTTTTCTCTAAGAATCTTGATGGAGGCCAGCTAGAATAGGCTAAATGGGTTAAGAACAGGCACGATCAATTGAACCTTACAAAAAAAATGACTAAACACTTTTTGCCACGGCCAAATGTATCGAAGACACATGACTAGGGCCTATGACGAAAAGGTCCACCCTCGCCAATTTCATGAGGGGGAGCTAATACTCAACAAAATCCTTTCAATCCATAAAGATGTCCAAAGCAAATCGGCCCCTAATTGAGAAGAACCTTATTTCGTGAAACAAGCTTTCTTTGAAGGGCGCTAATCCTATTGGAAATGGATGGTAATGTCTTGCATAATCCAATCAATTTGGATTTTGTCAAGAAATGCTATGCTTAACAAACAAAAATCTGAAAAGGTATTCTTTAAAAACAAGAGAAAAAGGTTTTACATAACCCGAAAGGGCATCTGGGTAGCCAACCCAACTTAAGTTGAAAACTTAAAAATGTGGCTCAAGAAAAGCTAGCCTTAACCAATCCCAACCCAAATTAGGTCTTACCCCAAACACCAGTCAGAATCCTAGTCATGTTAAAGTAAACCCCCCCAAATTACTTTACATCAAAACAAACCCTAACAAAATTAAACCTCACTTGAGCTTGAAAGGATAAAGGAGCAAACACCTAAGTTAGGGGCAATCACAAAATGGCACCAGGTAATCTTAAGGGTTTTTAGAGTATCGACTCGTACCAAACATATTGGTAGTTCAAGAAAGATATATAAAAGAGTCAAATGGAACATTCATGTTATGATTGTCAAAGGCATTAATAGCTCTAAAGATCACCTTCATGTCATTTTTTCTCCTTGTTGTAATACACATTTTTTCAAATGTAAACCAAATCATATCATCATTTTGTTATGAATGAAATACTATTTTTGTTTTTCCTTAACCCTTTTACAGTAAATCTGCATTGCATTATGCTTTAAATTGATAATACTTGATAATTGAAAAAGATTCACATCAGGGTTTCTTAGTATTACTAAAAAAATAAAAAGAGCGAAGAAATCTTTGTTTAGGCCTTAATTGTCAGGATCATGAACCCTTCACATTTGATGCATACTAGTCGATACCATATGTCAACCTTTCCTAGCCTTTCAAAGGCATTCATCATGAAAATTTGTCAAAACTCGATAGAACCTATTCAATCTAGTCAAGAAACCCAATCCAAATGCAATAATTAACTAGTTTAACCAAGATAACCAGATAATCTAGCCAAGGTCATTCAATCCTTAAGCTGTCAACAAAACTAATGAACTCTATGAGAAAGGACCACCACCTATCCTGAACCACAGTAATGATCACCTATTAAACGATTCCTGGCCTTCCAAAGTTGTCAGATGTAGGAAACCATCAAAACTAACCCATGCCAATCTTAGCTTAAATACTAACCCACCTAGTCAAGATGCATATATAACCAAACCAAAGGTCATCTAGTGCTGAAATAATCCAAAACCCATCAAGCCCATAGAAAAATGTTAAAAGAATTTGAGCTCAGACAAAAATCTTTAACTTATTAAAAAAACCATTGCATACCCTAAGTCAAAATTGATCATCCAAGCATCAAATCCCTAAAAATAAGTCATGATCATGAAGACCATCAAATCCAAAATTACTAGCTAAAACTATCAAATGGCTAACCCTGTTAAAAAGGATCACTGAATGTCTTAAGCCAAACCAACCACCCTAAGTCAAGAAATATGATCGTCCAAATTCTTATCCTATTATAGAAAATCCGAATACCCTGAGTTAAAATGACAACCATCTAGGCGGTGAAAAAGTCATGATTTTAAAAGCTTATCAAGATCTTAGTCAGCACTCTAAACTATGGCATCAGAAGAGACAATTTTCAAAGCTCATAGTTAGATAAATAATTCACAATGGCTATTCCCATATTGGACTTTATTCATGATCATGCAATCATAACATCAAGAAAGTTACACTAGCATCATCACACATCACCATATATTTATGACATAACATCATTTCATCGGCATTGTGTCAAGTAGAATTTGTCAAGCCTCGAAGAACTATTGGGTAAGAACCTTTGACATAAAAAATCAGAAGGTTGCTTTGGTAAGATTTGTATCTTTCCAAGATATTGCATTATCATAAGGATAAGCTAACGATGATAGTACATCAATCCGGGATAATTGACCTAGATCTTCACATCAAAAAAGACTAAACCTATTTAGTCAATAGGTTAGAACCAGCTAATTTGTCCATGTTAAGAACTTGCGTCTAAAACCTTTGTCAAGAACCTTTGTCAAAAAACTTATGTCTAGAACCTTTGTCAAAAAACTTTCATCGAGAACTCATGCCCAGAATCTTTGTTAGAAACCCTTGTCCAGAACTCATATCTAGAACCTTTGTCAAGAACCTAGTCAATAACATTGTCAAGAACATCAGTCAAGACCCTCTATCTAGGAATTCTTTCAAAATCCCAATGTTGCTAGAATGCTATGATTCGACTTATGGCACCTTGTCAACAACCCTAGTCTAGAATCTCAGTCAAGACTCTCGATCAAGAAATCCTTTCAAAATCCAATGTTCCTAGAAAGTTATGATCCAGCTTATTGAGACCTTAGTTAAGAATCTTAGTCAAAAACCTCAGTCAAGATCCTTTGTCAATAACTTTTTTCTAAAGTCCAAAATTACTGGTCATGATTCAATGTGTTGGCACTCTGTCATCTTTTTAAGTTAAACCTAGGGATAGATCAAGCCTAGGATTATAGTTTAAGTCTTTTATCCAAAATCTTTATCAAGAAATCTTTTTTAAAGTCTAATAGTGCTAGCCATAAGTCATCTTTTTAAGTTAAACCTAGGGATAAGCCAAGCCTAGGATCATAGTCTAGGTTTTTTATCCAAAATCTTTGTCAAGAAATCCTTTTTAAAGACCAACGTTGCTATCCATGATTTGGCACGTTAGCATTCTATCATCTTTTTATGTTGAAACTAGGGATAGGTCGAGCCTAGAATCATAGTCTAGGTCTTTTATCCAAAATTTTTGTCAAGAAATCCTTTTTAAAAAGTCCAACATTACTAGTCATGATTCAACGTGTTGGCACACTATTATCTTTTTAAGTCAAACCTAGGGATAGGTTGAGCCTAGGGTCATAGACTAGGTTTTTTCTCCAAAATCTTTATCAAGAAATCCTTTTCAAAGACCAACATTACTAGCCACGATTCAACATGTTGGCACTCTATCATCTTTTTAAGTTGAACCTAGGGATAGGTCGAGCCTACTACATAGTTTTGGTCTTTTATCGAAACCCTTTGTCAAGAAATCCTTTTAAAGTCCAACATTCCCAGCTATGATTCGGTATTTTAGCACTCAATCATCTTTTTAAATCAAACCTAGGGATAAGTCAAGCCTAAACCCTTTATTAAGAAATCCTTTTTAAAGACCAATATTGCTAGACATGATTTGGTACATCGACACTGTATCATCTTTTAAGTCGAACCTAAGGATAGGTTGAGCCTAGGATCATAGTCTGGGTATCATATTGGAATCACTACCAAAAGATTGTTTTTATCTTGGTATCATATTAATTTTAGTCCTTTTGTTGTATAAATATAAGGCAGCATCAAGTACGTGGTGGACGAAATGTTATTTATCGATATTTGCCCTATTCTAGATAGCCAAACCAGGGTAGCTATAGACACTTCATTTTGTCTGAGCCAACACCCAAGGCTCACTTTTTAAAATATCACAAGGTTCTATAAGTAAAGCACGGGTAAGACATCCATCAATTCTAGCCAAGGTGAAGTGCTTGAGGAGCCAAATATGCGTAAAATTTGTATTTTCATGAGCAAGTATCGATACAAGGGCCATTTATCATTACATTCATTTTGGTATCGATATAGGATGTGGTTGTATCAATATAGAGCTATTTTAAAGCTAAAATCATGGATTTTGGACAATGTGTATTGTTAAAGAGTGTAAAGTATTTGATACTCTAAGAAATTTTAGCTATAGTATCTATATAAAAGGCTTTGGTATCAATACCAAGCTATTTCAAACCTGAAATCGTGACTTTGAGGCAATAGGTATCGATACAGACCAAGAAGTATCGATATAAAAAAAGATTATGTTTAGTATTGATACCTTACTTTTCATATCGATACCAAGAGCCTAAAATGCATGGAGTATGGATACAGGATTCATAGTATCAATACACAAAAGCTTGTGGTATCGATACAAAGTTCTTTGTATCGATATCACAAGGCAAAATGCCTAGTTTATTTTGTTTTCTCCTTGTTCACACCATAGCACTACAACTTGGATTTCGTTATGATTTAGCCTAAAAAATCATCCAAAATCAGATATAATTTCATGCAAATCATATAGACTTCATTTTTGGGCATAAAATTGCGTTTTAACTTTTTGAATGATCCATTGAGCATGTCACAAAGGCATTTCATGAGAAAATATGGATAGATGAAAGACAAGCTTGACATTACTCACAGTACCAGCCTATGCATGGTTTGCTACTACTGCCAAAGCTATGTCTCGGCCAATAGAATGCCAAAAAGTTTCTTTTTGTACCATGAATCACCATTTTATCTACCTAAATGACCTAAACACCTTACTTTTCTTAGGTTTTTTAGGGCAAAAAATGAATCTTGTATAAGATATATTATAAGCTCAGCAAAAAAAACTTTGGACATTTACCCCAACCACCACACAAAAAAATTCCTATTCCCATAGCTCTCTCTCAGCCACTCCAAAAACCACCCTAAAACCCTTTAAAGCCACCACCATTCCTCATAAAACCTCTATCCATTGTCACCATAACCATTGAGCTCATTTTTAGCCATCTTTTCTTGCTAAAATCATAGCAAGAGAAGGCTCAAAATTGAGCTATAACTTGATACCTACCTTTTTTACTCACCATTATCAATAAGGTTTCTAAAGCTTTTGGGGTATATCTCTCATCATTTCTTTCTATGCTCACTTGTTTTTGCATTTTTATTATTTTATGAGCTTTAATATGCTGCCAATGACCTTATATTAGGATTCTCATGCATTTTATGGCCTTGGATATGGTAAACTTTGGTGGTTTTGGTCTTAGTTAACCCCTCTACCATGTTTCCTTGCTTTTATGTGTGTGGTCTATCTTGAAAATTTATTTTGATGCTGTCATAAAATTTTAGCAAGTATTTTTTCTTTGTTCAAGCATGTTTACATCATTTCTGTGGCATATTTCTTAATGTCATGCATTTAAGTATCATTCCCATGCATTTCCATGCTCAGCTCTTTACACATTGTCATCACTTTTATGATTAAATGTCATCTTCATACATTTACACATGCCTACCATGTTTATTGTCATGAACATCATCTTTTGATCATTAAATGTTTGTCAAAATGCTTCTTTCTTGATTGTCAAAAACCTATTTTTTTAAAAAACCCCTAAGTTAAGGTTATGTGAACCTCAATAATAAGGATTAACATGGACTTAAGATTTTCTATTAATCGGTCATCCAATCTTTGGGATAAATAAGTTTTCCATGTTTGGATTCATGGCTAAATAAGGCTAAAGGTTCTATTTTTTAAGAAAACAAAATATCTTTCGAAAGCTACCCAAAGTCATTTTGTGTCTTGATCTTTTACCTAGAATCCTTGTGTTTGTGGCATGGTCAATGGGATGTCTCATCTTCTTAAACTACTAGAAGATTGTGTAAGTGAGCTCCTGAAGCACATGTCACTCTTCCCTTCCCATCAAGGATATTCGAATGTCCACGGCTTAAGTTTTGTCCACAAAGAGATATGAGAAAATCAAATTCCCATGTTTTTGTCATGATAGCACTATAAATAGGACTTAAAAAATTATTTTTAAACTCTAAACCATTTTTCACAAATTTTTTGTTATTTTTCCCAAAAAGGTCATTGAATTAAATTTCTAAAGATACCTTGTTCACCCTCAGATCACTTTGGTGAAGGAGTTATGATTTTTTTAAATAATGTTGCTTGCAACCCTTAGAGTAAGTAATTTACATTCTATTTAGGCAATTTTGACCCATCATATGATTTTTATGAATTTTTAAAATATTTTTCCTAAAAAAAATCCTAAAATTCCCTTTTTCAAAAAGGTATTGTTTGTGATCAAAGAATAAGGTATGAGTTGGGAATTATGTTTCAAAGTTCACTACACCCTTCCCCTGTATGTGTTGTTAGTGCCACGTTTGACCCAACTTCAAAAATTATTTCAACCCGAAAAGTGATTTTTTGGGATTTTTGGAATATTTTTATCTCAAAAATTATTGAATTACTTTCTAACGACACCTTACCTTACCCCTAAGGCCTTAGGATCAGTCTAAAATAAAATCAAAAACAAAGATAACGCAATATTGTCCCTTGTTTTAGCGTTTGCCGAAGTTATCCAATATTCTAACATTTATGCTTCAAGGCATTCAAATGCCTCTAAATGAGTCCAATCAACACCATCAAGTTTAAAAGCATGTGTCAACCTCACCCTTAGGCTAGGATCAAGGCACAAACATTTTTTAAAATTTTATCAATTTTGATTTTATCAATT
>JAQSVH010208405.1:0-15204 GCA_029448705.1 Adansonia digitata
GGAGCTATAGGTGTAGTGCATTTTACAAATTAAAATGGTACAACCCAGTTGTCAGTTTTTCAAAGACAAAATAAGTCAGCTTTTCAGAGAAAGTCGATGCATGTGTACTAATCCAAGTAGTCGTGATTGGAGGCTAAGAGTAGGGTCCGATATTTATCAAAATTTTTGCCAAAATGCATTATTAATTTATCTAAATTTTTATAATTATATAATAACATAAATAAGATTATAATATGTGACAATATAAGGATACAATATAAATAAATAAATTATTAAATTTAAGAAATGAAAACAAATTTGATATTTATTATTTTTGCAGTATTTTATTAAATTCGTATAATGTTTATAATATCTTAACTCTTTTATTTTATGTTTTAAATTTAAGTATTACTATTGAATTAAATAATATTATCTATTAAATGTCAAAATTCATTAAATATCCAAATTACGTACAACAACTTTTTAAATAAAAATATAAAATTGAATAATAATTAATTTCAAAATTCAAAATCACTCATAATTAATAAAAAAGATTCTAAAATACAAAATATCAATTATAAAATAAAAAAATAACTTAGAGAATACAAAGAAACGTTTTCATAAAGTAAAAACAGTTATAAAACTTAGTTCCACCAACTTATAAAAAATTACCCCTCTTCCTCAGCAACCAAAAAGATGATTGAATTTGTAGTTGGATTAGATACTAAAAAAAAACCATTATTTTAACTTTTAAGATAAAATATAGTATATATCATTTAAAAAAATAAAAATAAAATATAATGAATGTCTTATTTACATTCTATTTCATTTTTCAACCAATTTTAAGGATGTATTTGAATTAGTATTTTTCAAAGAACAACTTTTTCACAAGTTCAATTAAAGCTCGTTTAAATTTGTTTATAAAACTCAACATATGAGTTCAAATAACATTTTTATACTTAACCAAGGTTCCCACTAGCAGTCACATAGCAGTATCCCAGTGTAGACACCTAATTTCGTCCGAATCTCTTTTCTAATAATCCTGAATATTCGAGATTGAGAACTTAACGGCTACCCTCATTGGGAATGATCTTTTTCAGATGAACAAGCCATTTTCAAGACCTTTTTAGTCCTATTGAAATGATCGTAAGTTCATGTGATAGAAAAATGTCATATTTTGATCTCAAATTTCGGATATACAAGACGAATATTTAGGAGAAAATATTATTTTTTAATAGTTTCTTTTCCAATTTTGAAAATCTATCTATGCAGATGATATCATGGTCAAATTTCTCATTTTGAGGAATTTTTAAAGAATTTTTTGTAAAATTTGAGAAATTGATTGTAGTATATTTTTACTGATACCAGTGTGACATTTATGCCAATACTCACTCCAAAAAATTAGAAATATTTAAGAAAAAATTCATATTGGTATTTTATACCACAAGGTGTTAGGCTATTTATTTTAGTAATTAAGTTTGAATTTTTCACAATATTGCGATATCACACTCGTAAAACTTTTTCGAGTAAAATTATTTTGAATTCCGGATTCTCATCTTTATCATTTTGTAAATTAGTATTTTGGATAATATGTTCTATTTAATTCATTTTATACAAGTGTTAATGAATTCTTCAAAATTTTCTCGATTTTAGAACATAAACTTTTCTTTATCTGTAAAAGTTTTTACGAAATTTTTTCAAGATTTGAATTTCAAAATTCTTTAAATATTCACAATTGACCACCTTTAAATCAATTTTTCAAATTTCAATTTATTTTATAAGTTTTGTTTTAGTTTTTTAGAATTTTTTGCATTTCAAGATACAGAGTTTTCTATTTTGTAAATTTTTTTTGAGGAGATTCTTTGACTTTACAATTTTTAAAATTATTCAAATATTATTTTTTAATTCATATTAAATCAATTTTGAAAAATTCATTATATTGTATGAAATTTACATTTGTTTTTAGAATTTTCCTGATTCCAAAACATAGAGTTCTTTACTCCGTAAAATTTTTTCAAAAATATTTTTTCAGTTTATAATTTTTAAAATTATTTAAATATTATTATTTAATTCATATTAAATTGGTTTCAAAATTTTTATTTTTATTTTATGAGGTTTGCATTTTTTTAGAATTTTTCTCGTTTTCAAGATACGGAGTTTTCTATTTCGTAAATTTTTTAGGGTGATTTTTTTGAGTTTATAATTTTTAAAATTTATCAAATATTCTTATTAAATTCATATTAAACCAATTTTTGAAAATTTAATTAATTTGCTGAGTTTTGAATTATATATATTAATTTTTATTCGAAAGGATTTTTTTCGTATAATTTAACGAGTTTTAGAGTTCCAATCAGGTTTCTTTTTTCATTATTTAATTTCCAAATTTTTTATGATTATTAATTATTAATTTTATATTTTATTATCATCATTTTAATTTTATTTTAATTATTGATTATTTTTTTACTAGTTTCATGGAAACTAGTCTAGTTGATTCCCAACATTTCACTAAATAATTTAGTTGGTTTCTAATTACCAATTAGATGATATTATCTAGACAATCATGGCAATATTTTTTGAATGACTCTTAATTGCTTGTCAAATTAATGCAAGTCTCATCTTTTTATACTAATAATGACAAAAAATAAAATAAAATAATTAATTTTTTTTCTTTTTCTTGGAGTTTTGGCTGAACCTCCCCCTTTATAAAAGAGGGAGAATTTTTTTTCATAAGAAAAAAATAAAGCATGAAAAAAAAAATAAAACAAAAAACAAGCACTTGAAAATTTTTTTAGTTTTTTAAGTTTTGTTAAGGTATAAGCTTCATTTTTTTTTTGTTTTTCTTCATTTTTTATTTATTTTTCATCTCATTTACGATTCAAAGCCATGTTAAGGCTCATGGATTTTCATCCATGTTGAAAGAATAAACATGGTAATTTTGTATATTTATGATATTTGATGCTATTTTTTTTAGTTATTTCTTAATTTTTACTTGTAAAATATGTTGTTGTTGTGAGATCTTAACCTTATTGTATATGTATGTTGATGTTTATGCTATTTTTTTATTTTTATAATTTCATTTTCATGTTAATATATGATTAAGTATATTTGTATATTCATTATTTTATTTTATTTTTATTTTGGTTTAGTAATATTTATTTTTGTTCATGATTTTCTATGTCAAAGCATGCTTATCTTTAATATTTTTGGTTTGGCCAAATTTGTTATGTTCTTTTTTATGATGATTTTGTGTATATTTTGGTAATAATTTCATGCTTTTCTTGTTTTAGGTTATTTTATAATATTAGTAAACATAAGGACTAAATTACAAAATCTTTAAATTTTTTAGACCAATTTTGGGTTTGGCCGAGAGCTTCATGGGCTGCATGGAAACTGATTTTGTGTGTGTTAGAGCATGTTTTAGGTATTTTTCATACTTTAGGGGTCATTATGTAATTTGCAAAGTTTAGGGACTAGTTTGCAAAAATAGAACATTTTTGTTTTATGGTCAAAGGTGTTTGACTGAATTAACGTACTTCATGATTTACATACTGATTTTTACTTGATTAATCACATTTTGAGATGATTTAGGATTTTTTTAAAGTTTTAAAATATTTCTATTATTCCTATGGTGATCCGTAGGGGTATAGAAATAATCAAAACTTTTCGTATCATTTCAGTTTTTTGTTAGGGTACAAAATGTAATTTTTAAAAAATTTAGAGACTTAAATGTAATTTTTGGATTTTAAGACAATTTTCATATTTTAATTTCCCCATTTAGGTGAAATAGTTATTGTTAATCATTTTTTAATCCTTAGGATAACCAAGATACTTTTATGTCAAAGGTAAACTCTAGGGGTATTTTGATAATTTTTTGTAGAAAAGAGTCTTAGGTAATCACCGGGATGCTTTTAGGCCAGAGGTGCATATTTACGATAGGTTCATTTTTCATCATTTTCGAGTCTTTAGGATAGCTAGGGTACTTTTATGTTGAAGGTATACCTTAAGGATAGTTTGGTAATTTTTTCTAAAATCAAGTCTTAGGTAGTCATCGGGATGTTTTATTGCCAAAAGTGTAAATTTGGAATAGGTTCACCTTTTTATAATCCTTTTCATGTCCTTTAGGGTTGTTGGGATACTTTCACGTCGAAAGTAAACCTACAAACTTTTTTGTAATTTTCCTTAGAACTGAGTCTTACATAGTCATCGAAATGGTTTTATACTAAAGACGTACATTTAGGATAGATTCACCATTTTATATCATTTTCATGTATTTTAGGGTTACCAAGGCACTTTCACGTCGAAGGTACATTTGGGGATATTTTGGTAATTTTTATAAAATCGAGTCCTAGGTAGTCATCAAGATGCTTTTATGCCAAAAATGTACATTTAAGATAGGTTCGCCTTTCTATGATCCTTTCATGTCCTTTAAAGTTGCCAAGATACTTTCATGTTGAAGGTACATCTTAAGGGTATTTTGATAATTTCTCTATAATCTAGTCTTAGGTAGTCATCGGGATGCTTTTATGTCAAAGATGTACATTTAGGATAGGTTCACCTTTTTATAATCTTTTTCATGTCTTTTGGGATCATCGAGATACTTTCACGTTAAAGGTACACCCAAGGGTATTTTGGTAATTTCTTTAAAATCGAGTCCTAGATAGTCATGGGGATGCTTTTATGCCAAAGATGTACATGTAGGATATGTTCACCTTTTTATGTCCTTTAGGGTTGTCAGGATACTTTCACGTTGAAGGTATAGCCCAAAGGCATTTTGGTAATTTGTATTAAAACTAAGTCCTATGTGATTACTATGATATTTTCACGTCAAAGGTACACATTAGGAATATGTTTACCATTTTAGATTGTTATTGAGTCTTAGGATGTTCTATAAATAATTTTGATAGAATATAAAATTTTCTTTTTAGAAAATTAAGCCAATGTCTTCAAGTTAAAATAATACGTGAAGTTTTTTGCAAAATATGAAAGGGGTTTTACGGATTATGTTAATAGCGATATATCCTTTTCAAAGTGAAAATCGAGATTTTTGTAAATTTTGAAAAAAAAGTAAAACTTTTCGCATTCCTCCAGCGAGATGCGAACGATGTTTTAAATTTTAAAATCTTTTTATGTTCCTCTGGTTTTCTATTGGGGTACAAAAGTGAATGATAAACAGCTTTCGTCTTTCACTAGTCCTCTAGTGGAGTGTGTAAGAGATTTTGATTTTCAAAATTTTAAAAACCAATTTTTCTGACACGGAATAATAAATTTGTTTCATAAAATATTATTTTGGGAATTTATAATTAAGTACTATATGTTGAAACCAGATAACAAATTAAAAGTCAACTTAACATATAATTAATAAGGTACTACTTTTCGAGCATCGCAAGAGGGTCAATCTTTACTTATGATTGTAACCAACTCTCGGACCCTTTTATATGATCTCTGGTACAATCATAGTCCTCGGAGTTGGTATTCTAGGGTTCCATAACCCTTAAAATACAAACTTCGATAGATGACCAATCTCACCTAGCCCAAATAGATTGGTTGCGACTCCAAATAAATAGTCATTTTGTAATGACTATTTAGGGTTAAGTGGAGTAAGCAATTTGCCTCGACCATCCAGTCCCTAAATATAAAAAAATATCGATAATGATATGACCTATAGAAACAAGAGAATATAAAATAGTGATATGTCAATAAATATAGAAGCAAAGACCATTTAAGTCAAAGTTGATTAGGATTCGTATTCGGACCTCTTGGTGATACCCAATCATTATTTTGCGGTACAGCATCATTTTCCACAACTAAAGGCTCGAACTGCGATGTAAAAAAACTAATAATCATTGATCGCTGGCATAAAAAAAACGATGTAATAAAAAATAGGAACCATAATAGCCTGCTATTTTTGCTACACCACAAACTAAAAGAAAAAAAATCTTGTTTTAAACTACAACTAGAAAAAAGTGAGAGGGAGAGTGAGAGGCATAGTATAAGAAATAGGCTGAGTGTTTGGTTGAAGGATTAAAGGTTAATTGTTGAAGTTAAAGCTTGAATCTGATTAAGGGGGCTATAAGAAGTGGCAGCCATATGTCACAGCTTGGGCAATAGTCCATGCCTCAGAGTGCCGACCCAATGCAGCACTCATGTGGGCTCGCACACATTTTAGGGCAGCATACTCGTGGAACACCCACACTAACATTAGGATTTATTTTCTAGTCCCAGTCAAGCCATTCAAAGGCTTAAAGTGGCGGTCCCCACAACAAAATGCTCTAGAAAGCCCTAGACATCCCTAATCAATTACTTGGCACAGCACATTATCTAGAACTCTCCAAGCCCTTTCAGATAGTTTAAGTGGGCAGGGAAGGTTTGGAACACTCCGTGCCCTTCCAAACACTAGGTGGGCAAAAAGGCTTTGGTAGCCCTAGAGGCCACCTAATCAAAAGTTCTGAGGCCTGAGGTTGCACTTGACTTTGCCAAAGTCCTATGCACATTAGACATGCACGCAATAACAATAAGAGAAGTTGCAAGAGGTAGCAGGCACATGCGAATTGCAAATAAAAAGAGTGTGAGGATTTGGCGTGATTAGGTGCGAGTCTTGGTATTTTAGGAGAATGGTTTGGGACTTGAGATTTTGGGAGACAAGAGGTATTAGACCTACGTTAATGAAGATTCAAGACATTACCAAATGGAAGGACTCAAAGCAAGTGCAATAAACACATAAAGAAACTAGAAACGAAAATGTAACAACCTTAGAAATAAAATCCCATAAACTCTTTTCTTTTTGTTTCATTTCCTTTCTCCTTTTTCTTTTTCCATATCGTTCTTTCTAAAGAAACTTTTCTCTCAAAATGAAAAACTTTAAAAACCCCTCGAGCTAACTAAATTTTGTCTAGTTATACCCCTTTCTTAACTATGGACCTTTGGATCATGGAATCCAAAGGCTCCAAACTATTTCTCTAGATACCCCTTTATATTTTTCTATTTTAAATTTCACTTATTTATTTCATTTGATCAACTGAATGGAAGACTAAGATCAAAACCTAGGAAGGAATGGAAAGGTAAAATCTAAGTGTGCATCTGGTTTAAGAAATTAAAGTTATTTTCTATTTTTGTTTTCACAAGAAATGGAAAGTGCTTGAGAAAACTTGTTTGGTTGAAAAAATAAAAAATGCTTTTTGAAAAATGAACATGAAAACAGGTCAAAATTAGAGAGCAAAAAAAAAAAAAAGATATTTTTATTATTTGCATTGAAAATACTTTGAATAAATGGAAAAAATGAAAACAAGGGAATTTAAAAATTTTTAATTATACATCCAAAGACCTTAGTTTGAGCCACTAGATAGGAAAGAATTATTTTTTTTAATTTCTTGAATAGGTCCTAAATTATTTATGTCAATTATCACAACCACTACTTATAAAAATAAATAAATTCTTATTAGGCCATTTTAGAATATTCAAGCAAAAATAAACCTTTTTAAAATGTCATAAATTATTTTTAAAATATTATATGAAAAATGTTTAAATTTTTTATACAATTATAATATAAAATTTACGTTTAAACTCATATCAATTTAAAAGCCTCTGTAACTTACTTTTTTTTTTTTATAAAATTAAATTTACGAGTAAAAATAATAACAATTATTAATTAATTTTTAATATATACAAATATAGTAAATAAATTAAAAAAAAAGCAACTTAAAGAATTGAGCGGAAGGAACTTAAAAGGTTTAGAACCCTAGCTTTTTGGAATTCTTTTTCTATTCCTAAACTTTTACAATTTTTCTGTGATATACAAACAATGGAAGGAATTTAGGTAGGAGATAATCAGTCCTTGCTTAAGAAAGTTGGACGATTAATTCATTTATTTTTGTTTATTGCGTACTATTTTTTATGATTAGGGAGCTTTTAAATTAGTTATAAATATTTTAACAACGTAAATTTATATGAAATTGCTTTAAGAGTTTAATTTGAATTAACAAATTTAAATATAAGTTGTAAATGAGTAGAAAAATGGAACAACAATTACTTTGTAATTGAATTATTTTAAATCATACCACTAACCAAAGAATAAATTGTTTTAGTAATTGGGTCAACCAAAACAGTTTTGAGAACACTAATACTACTCGCTAAACATCCAAGCAGTACAAATAAAAAAACTTTCAGAGTTTGAATATTTCAAATAATTCGAAGTTTCCAACATGAGGAAATGGTTTCCATTTTCATTTTCTGTTCAAATTTTAATTATTTTGCTTTTCATTTTCTTTAATTTGTATGGTCAGACACTTATAATTTTAAATTCCCCCCCCCCCCCCACCACCACCACAAGAAAATGAGTAACAAACAACTGTGAAATCCAGGATGAGTGCTAAAATAAAATAATAGATTGCGAGTCTAAGAAAGAAGCCTTGGCATTCATGATTTTTTTTTTTTCTTATTCCAGCAGAGCAGCCACAAAATTCCACCAAAAACTATTACCACCAAATTCCATGTGAATTGGAATCATACCTTTATACATACACACAGTAGTGTCAAAACAAAAGTAGATCTTATAATTATTAAGCCTAAATTCAATTCAATTCATATATATATATATATGTATATAACTTTAGGGCAAATGTCTGTACCTTTTATGTTCAAAGGAAGCAGAAAATAGCACATCTTTGTCTCTACTGCACCATGCTAATAATTCTTGAGAACCCTTACAGAGGAATGGCATGTCAACTGTCTAAATACAAGATCAAGTCCCCAATGAGCTTTTAAGATGAATAGCAACACCAAAACTCACTTGAAGCTGTCGTGCATCACTTCATAACCAGCTCAAGTTGCATTTAATTCTAGCGTACACCAACAAAGGAAATCTGTTGCCACTCAATCCTTCCTTATAAACTTCTTAGCTTTCCTTGAGAAGTTTCTTACCATTATTCTTTCAGAAAACGTGATCGGAAGTTCTTCATCAATAGTCTCTCTTTTATCAGACCAATCCCTCGGTACACCTCTCATCCTTTGAGCTGCCTCCTCTAGGCTCCACAGGGGAGTCAGGATCTTCAGGTATATCTCGATATAAATGTTTCAAAATGAACAGTGCAGTATCATAATCTCTCCAATAGTTTCTGTTAAACAAAGGTTTACCAATCAAAATGAGAACACTATGTATATGAATGTGTGTGCGTGCGCACGTTTTTCTTGAAAACTGAGGCAACCTCAAACATAGGGCTCAAGATATTTCACCCTCGCATGATTCTTAGGGCAACAAATTAGAAGAACACGAGAATAATATGAAATTTTGCACATGTTTTGGGGGCTTGTCTTCAGTTTGCTAGACCCAAAATTTTCATTTTTACCCTATTTATCATAGTATATTAATGCAGTTTTCCCTTTCATTTCTTATTTAAACAAAATCAGTTTGATAATATGAATAACACGAATTTATGATTCCAAACTCAAAATTTAAGGTGCCACATCAGATCACAACTTAAAACAAAAACAAAGTAGCCACGCCATCTGCATTGAAAACTAACACCTCATTGGTAAGGGTTCTCATCTCACAATGGTCAATTTTAAAGTTTGATTTGGCCTTGTATTTAAGCTTGACCTCTCCAACTTCTTGATGATTTTCTCGGTCAATGGAGGGGTTAGCAGATGGAAGGACATGTGACAGGGGAACTTGAGGGATCAAAATAGGCAGAGCAGTATCTACAATTATAGGAAATGGTTAGAGGGTGCCAAAGATGATTCTCTGGTACACCTCCATTGCTTAAGTCAGTTAAAATCTATCGAAGGAGAAAACCTTCTTAGGGATAAGATCTGGTTGCCATTTTTGTTTTTAATTTTTTTGGTTTTATGAAATCTGATAAGTTCTGGGTTTGTTAGAGTTTAGGTCGTTGGGATTCTCTTTCCATATTTATATGCAATTTGTTGTTCCTATAGTCAATGAATTATTGAATTCCGATTCTCAAAAGCTCACATGTTATCAGATCATGGGCTTTGAGTTATGACTAAAAATTTCCAAATGACAAAGATCACCATGATCGAAGCCACCAAAGGCTGGGCAACCTCTAGGGGTGATGTGGACAGCACTCAAACCATCTCCTCAACACCTTTTCAACAAATTGATGATGCAAGTTTGAATTCTTCTCTTCAATTAACCATTCACAAATCGAATGGTAAAAATTACCAAGAATGAGTCCAATGTGTGAAACTGGTGATTGATGGGAAATGGGAACTGGATAATTTGACCGGTAAAGTGAAGAAACAGGCAACAAATGATCTGAAAGAATGGAGCTCTGAAAATTGCATGGTGATTGCCTAGCTCATCAATTCTGTGGAACCAATAATTGGTAAACCGTATATGTTCTTACGACGGCCAAAAAAGTCTGGAATGTCATTCGTGTCGCATTCCGATCTGGAGAATTCACCTAGATCTTTGAATTAAAAAGGAAGCTCCGGCAGTCCAAACCAGGAGATTGAGAAGTGACTGTTCATTACAATGAAATGATGACTTTGAGGCAAGAGTTGGATTTGTGTCATGATGAGGAATAGGACAACAGCAATGATATCTAAGATATATGAACCAGGTGGGAAATGACAGAATCCGTTTTTCTAGAAGGACTTAATAGAGATCTAGATGAGGTCAGAGATCAGATTCTTAGCAGGAAACCACTTCCATACATCCGACACTTTTCTTGAGGTAAAAAAGGAGGCTCTGGATAATGTGATAGCTGAATGGAGAACGATGGCTAAATACTAACGCAGAAATCTCTAGTCTTGTATCAAAGGGACGACCAAGATAGAGATTGAAGAAACAGAAAAAGCTTCGGTGTTTTCACTTTAAAAAGGCTTGGCACACTTGTGAGACCTGCTGGAAATTGCACGAGAAGCCTAAAAAGCAAGAAATGCTTGAGCTCTCCATGTGTCCCTGGTAGTGTCGATGCTACCCGTTTATAATACTCACTTCCATTAGCTTAATTTTTAGATTTGTGATGTAAAAAAGTAGAGATCATATCCCATAAGAACTTTTAAAAATTTAAAATTGATTTTGGAAATAAAAAGAAAAGAAACAATGCGATAAGAAAAATGGTAAAATCTAATTAACAAAAGTAAATAAGGATTTAAATTGTTTTTGATTTAAAACAAAATAAAAAACATTGAAAATAATTTAAGTAATAAAAATCAACAATGAAAAAACTTTGGTAATAAATTGATATTGCTTACTAGTGTATTATCATCAATTATTGAAAACTCTTATCATTTTTTAAACAAATAAATCAGTCATAGAATCAAACATATATTGACTTCCTTACTTCTTAATTAACCAAGTTAAGCACTATGATTAACCTTTATCATTTAACTACTCTAAAAGAAGCTTTGAAATATAATTAAAAGATACCTTTAAAAGCTAAAAAAGTTTGATTGATTTAATCTAACAAAATCAAAAGTTGAATTTATTTAAGAAAGACTTCTATTTTTCATAACTTTTAAAATGAAAACTTGAATATCCTCACTAAAGTTATTTGCTACTTATGTAAAACTAATCAAATTATTACGTATTTGATTAATTAAACTAGCTCTAGATTAAATATGAGAAAACTACTAGTATGCATCATAGAAGTTGAAATCATATAACCATGACATTTGAATAGAAAAACACAATATAGTGGTAAAAAAAATGACTTTGAAAACAAATTCATTTATTTCTCATGATGAATAATACAAAAGCTTGCAAATCTTTTTACTATCAAATAAAAAAACTTAGAAAAACATAATTTAGAAAACAATGAATACAATTGAGAGGAAGAATAAAAATGAGATGATCCAAATTGTTTAACCCCCCTCTATTTATAGGGAAAGAATTCAACTATAGCTAGGTATAAAGATAATTATATTAATTTATCAAAATAAAAATAAAAAATTAATCTCTAATCCTTCTTTTAATCTCTTGAGAGGTTATGTGCAATCTTCTTTCTAAATGTAGATATAAAGTTGGATTTGTGGGCTGATTTTCTTCATTTATACAAGAGATAAATAATTATCTAAAATATAATCTTCAATGGTAATTACTCCAGCTTTCAAACTCTTAATCCAAGTAAAACTGTATCTTCCAACTTCTTCTAGTGTGATTAAAGTTCTTCAAGATTAGCTTACTAGAATTCAAAACCCACATACATTCCCTAACCTAGCCAATTTTTGCTTTTTTTGTATTTTTCATCTAATTAAATCCTACAAAATAAAAAAACAAATGCTTAAGATAATCATAAAAAATAACTAGAAAAGATTAAGATAGAAGAATAATGTATATAAAATTAAACAATTATTAAATTCTCCCACACTTAGACTTTGCTATTCCTCTAGTAAACTAAACCTAAACTAATCTTAAATGCAAGTAAACTCTAAATCTTTCTAAAGCTTTTAAAGATTCAATAATGTCAAAAACAAAGAATATATTAAGAATAAAATTTCTTTCACAAGATTAACACCCATCTTAGATAAGCGATTTTTATGAACAACTCGCTATTCTCAATACATATGCACTCAATATCACATACGTGTTTAGGCTTAGTATTTTTCTCAAATGCAATCCATGAAAATGCACTTCCATATGCTTGCTCGTTCATCTCATCTCCATCACTTATGATACATGCTAACACAAATCAGAAGGTCTTTAACATGGTTGTAATGGGGCTAGGTATAGGAATAGTAGCAACAAAAAATGGATAAACAAAAGGTAATTAAAGATAAAGAAACTAGTAGAGCACAAAGTTGAATAAAAAATATATATAACTTTAAATTTCAAAATTCAAACTGCATACTTAGTATCTTTTTAGACATTTTGAATATCAAATTTTTTTCTTTTTTTTCCGTTACATGAGAACATCTTTTTTTTCTTACATTGACTTTTTTCTTAGTTTTTTCTCAATTTTTTGTTTCATGGAGCTTTTGATTCTTTGACTTCTTTTTTTTCTTTTTTTTTTTCAAACTTAAGCCTCAAGAATTCACCCTTTTCACATTTTTTTCTTAAAAAAATTCAAATATGTAACTAAATGCTATACATTAGTTAGAAAAATTTGTTTTACAGTTTTAGGCTCAACCATGGTTTAAATAAAGAAAAGTTAACATTAGGCTCAAATAGGTTCACTAAGGATAAATTACAAGGTAGGCTATTTAGGTTCAAGTAGTTTCCATCTTAAGTGCCTTCATCACTTTCATACTTGCATGTAAACAAATGTAATCTTAATGAGATTTAAAGCAAGTTCTAGAGTTACAATAACATGAATTGATACTCACAACAAAGAAATTAGATTGACAAACATAATCAATCTTTTAAGCTTAGAACTCACAAAGATCTTGTAATACTAAGATTTAGTATGCTAAGTGTTCAATATCATCATCTACACTAAAATAGAGTTAGCTTGCAAATTCATAGTATTCACGCATATTCTCATTTAATCCATGTATGAACTCATCAAACTTTAAAAAGAACCTAAGAAAACATTAATTTTCAAAAATAAAAGAAAAAATTAGCAAGAACAATGCTAAATTTAAAACAATATGCAACTAATCTCCCCTTCACACTTATTACATACATTGTCCCCAATGTATAAATAAACATGAAAGAGAAGAATAACATAAAACTAAAGTGAAAGAGAAAGAAATCAAATCTGATTTTTTTTTTTAAACTTGGGTTGCCTCCCAAGCAACGCATTTGTTTAATGTCATTTGCCCAACTTTTTTCCATCTCAAACATACACCGAATCTTCCAACACCACTTGCTCCACTGCTTCCTCTTGGAATCCTTCATAGAATGGCTTTAATCAATGACTATTGACCTTGAACTCTTTGTAGTTTCCAAACCCTTAATGTTTACTGGACCATAAGAAAATATAACAAAAGGACCTATTCACCTAGAATGAAGTTTACTAGAAAGAGCTTGAGCCGTGAATCAAAACGTAGAATCTTCTGTCCAACATTAAAAGTTTTCCTCAAAACCTTCCTATCATGAAATGCCTTTGTTTTCTCCTTGTAAATTCGTGAATTCTCATAGGCATCATTCTTAATATCTTTTAACTCTTGCATTTGCAACTTTCTATGCAAACCAGCCTCATCCAAATCAAGATTACATTGTTTTACTGCCCAAAAAGCCTTATGCTCTAATTCCATCGGTAGATGACATGGCTTACCAAATACTAACCTGTAGGGAGACATCCCTATTGGTGTTTTGTAAGCAATCCAATAAGCCCATAAAGCATCACTCAATCTAAGACTCCAATCCTTTTTACTTAGATTAACCACCTTTTCAAGAATGGACTTTATCTCCCTATTAGAAACCTTAGCTTGCCTACTTGTTTAAGGATGATATACGGTGGACACCTTATGTGTAACATGATACTTATTTAATAAAGATTCAATCATGCAACTGCAAAATGAGTTCCCCTATCATTGATAAGAGCTTTTGGTATTCCAAACCTATTAAATGTTAGTTCTAACAACACTGCAACAACCTTACAATCATTAGTCTTGGTGGCTATTGCTTCCACCTGCTTTAAGACATAATCAACTACAAGTAATATATAAATGTTACCAAAAGCATTAGGAAATGGACCCATAAAATCTATGCCCCACATATAAAAAATTTCACATACTAGAATAGGTGTTTATGGCATTTGATGTCTATAAGCTAAATTACCTACTCTTTGGCATTGTTCACATTTTTACAAAACTTGAAAGCATCATGAAATAAAGTTGGCCAAAAGAAACGACATTCTAAAACTTTACGAGCTATTCTTTTCGACCTAAAATGCCCTTCAAAAACATAAGTGTGACGCAAAGTTACATAGACTGAAACTCAGTTTTGGGCATGCACCTTCTTATTACCTAATTAGAATAATGCTTTCATAGATATGGTTCATCCCAAATGTAGTACTTGGCATCATTTTTTTATCTTTTCTGTTTGAGCTTTAGATAGATCATTTGGTAATGATTTAGTTACCAAGAAGTTGATAATGTCAGTATACCAAGATGTAGCATTCTTCATGGCAAAAAGTTTTTCATCTGGAAATATGTCATCTAATGGTAATGAATTTTCTTTGCACTCCAATTTACTAAGGCGATCGGTTACAACATTTTCAGCTCCGTTCTTGTCCTTGATCTCCACGTCAAATTCTTATAGCAAAAGAATCCACCTGATAAGTCTTGGCTTGGCCTCTTTCTTGGACAAAAGGTATTTGATAG
>JAQSVH010208456.1:0-15194 GCA_029448705.1 Adansonia digitata
TTACATTGGCAAGCGGTTAATAGAGTATTTATGTACTTAAAGAAAACTTAACTATGGATTATGCTATAGTGGGTATCCTTCAATTATCGAAGGGTATTCAGATGCTAGTTGGATTACTAGTTTGGAAGATCATGCTTGTACAAGTGGATGGATCTTCATTCTTGGTGGGGTGCGGTTCTAAGAAACAAACCTGTATAACAGATTCTACCATGGTAGTCGAGTTTATTGCATTGGCTACTGCCTCTAAAGAAGCTGAATGGTTAAGAAATTTGTCATATGATGTGCCTATATGGCCTAAACCAATTTCATCAATATCTATCCATTGTGATAGTAAAGCTACTCTAGCAAAAGCATATAGCCAAGTATATAATGGAAAGTCTAGACATATTGGTTTGAGACAAAGTTTTGTTCGACAGTTAATTTTTGATTGAGTGATCACTGTAACCTTTGTGAGGTCAAGTAAAAACTTGGTAGATCCTTTGACCAAAAGTTTTGCTAGAGATATAGTGAAAAAGACCTCAAGAGGGATGAGGCTTAAGCTCATAAAGTCACCCATGATGGAAACCCAACTCAACACTTGGTACAACGTCAAGTCTTGAGTTCAATGAGACAAAGTACATCATTTGTATGTGGCTGCTAGCACTATAATGAAAAATAATACTCCATCCTAAGTAAAAGTGCTAGGTACCTGTAATGATAAAGGGAAGGATGAGTAAATATACTCTTAATAGACCTATAACATAAATATGTTAGAGTGTTATAGTTATGGGAACACTCTCGATAGGATCTACCTATGTGAGTGTGAAGCGTGGTCACTTCTAGGAGTTGAAGGGCTTGGCTCTAACAGCATTCATGAAAAGAGGACACAGACACATGGCAATAATAGTGTCCCCAGATACTGGTGCATTAGTCAATGTTGAAATCATTGTGTGAGATGTGTTTGGTTAACCAAATGAAATAGCTGGTTCAAAGCATAGTCTACCATGCGATTTCGGTTAACTTTAACATATTTTCATTAAATGGAGGTTCAATCGTAAGACACTTTCATTTATGCATTGATTTCCAAAATTATCAAAATCCAGATTATTTTGAAAATGAGGGGAGATTGTTAAACATTTTCAAAATAATATGTGGAATAGAATCCCACATTGAAAAAGAACCAAAAGATTGAGTTCTTTAAATATAAGAAAGTATATGTCCGTAATAAATTGAAAACATATGGCTATGGTGCAAACCAAGCCTGGGTGGGCAATTTATGTATTAATATAATAATAAATATTATTATATTATATGGCACTTGGCACTTGGACATGTGGCACGTGCAGGTGCAGCTAATTAATTAATTATTTTTTAATTAATTAAATTTTATTTTTTTGATTATAATGAAATGATTAGATTTGTTCAGACAAGACATGTCTGAACTAAGAATCATGTCTACTAAGAATTTTAACTATTTATTTTAAACATACAAGTTTGTTCTAACAATATGTCTGCACAGACAAGCACTTTTAGACAAAAGTTATGTTTGTTTAAACAGACATGTAATAGCCTATATATACATATATGTGCTCAGCAAGAAAAGTTATATGAAACTATCAATCTTTTCTTCATAATCAAACTCTTCCGGATTTCTTCTATAAAAACTTACTGCAGAAAATCTTAATCGAAGTTTGCTAATTTTGTAATACACTGCTTAGTGCCCAATGGACTCTTTCCATCAGTGCAATACGTAATTAGTTATTGGGCTTTGTTATTTCCTTGAGGTTTATACGTTGGTAACCCTGTTGCATACCAGCGGTAGGGGCAAATAAAACATTAAAGATAATGGCATAGATACACACCTTGAAGCCAGTTTATTTGTGTTGGTGGTTTTACACAGTTTACATTGACAAGCCAGTTTATTTGTGTTCGTGCAATTACATATAGTCTACTATTTGTGTGCTGCTGATTTCAACATTCTATTTTTACATAGCATGTCACCCAGTACAAATAAGTCTCTCCACTGAAAAATTGAGTTTTTTAATCTTCGTATTTTTAAAATTAAAGCAAAAAGGTAAATTTGATAATGACAGCAGCGAAAAATGTGAACAATGCTAACATGGAAAGTTAACTTTTATGAAAATAATGACCTAGAGAGTTAACACTAACATGGCACTTATAAAAAATTTTATTGTGAAGGGTTAATGTTGACGTAACACTTATAAAATATTATATTTTAAGGTGACATTGATCCAAAAAAAGGGCAAATTGTTCAAAAGGTCACATTTAATGATTTTAGCCACCTGGTATTTTGTAGTTGGATATGTTGACAAAAATGACACATGAGAAAAAACTTGAAATCTAAAATTTGAAGTTAGCCAAAATGAAAAAGAAAAGGAAACCATAAACGCAAAATATATATATATATATATATTAAGGAAACCTAATTTTCCAAAAAAACCTAAATTTCATCCTATCCCAAATCTAAGAACCTTAATTAGGAATCGAGGATGGATACATCTTGTGAAGGAGGCATAATAACCCATTGGGAATCATTATTGGATAGAATTAATCACTAACAATCGTCTTTTTCTATTCAACAAATTAGAAGAAAAAGATTCAATTTTTATTCAACAAATTATTATCCTTTTTTTTTTTACTCCATAGCTTTATACCTATCACAAAAGAACAGATAAATAATAAAATAAAAAACTACTATAACACTTGCTTGAAGATGTTACAGAAGCTTTCATTGGCTTTGGGTGTTTTCCTCTGAATAAATTCATAAAGTTAAAAATTTAATTCTAAATAAATACAAACTAAATTTCACTATAATTGAAAGAAAAAAAACTCAAATAAAAATCAAAATCAATCAAAAATTTCCAAACGGCTAAAGAAAATCAGCTATATCTTTGTTGATACTTTAACCTAAACTTTTTGCAGCTCTTTCATAGATTTTGATCTCTTTGTTTTTTAGGGATGAGGATTTTGTCCTTTCAAGCTTAGGGATTTTAGAATTTTTTATTTAGATCGATGTAGAGATTGGAATTTTTGGGATTTTTTGCTTTGGGAATGATCTAGGATTTTTTGAATCAAAAGTTTCTTTGGGATTTTAGAGTTCATCTAGGTTCAAAGGTTTTCTTTGATTTTTAGATTTTTTTTAATTTCATTTTTACTTTACTTTTTTACTTTTTATTTTTGTTTTAATTTTTTAGTAATATTCTGATATGGCAAAAGTTTAATAAGTTGACTAATAAAAAAATAAAGTTGATAATAAAATTTGACATGGCATTTACAAGAACATTGGTAATATAATTTATCCTTGCCATCCAAAAATATTATATTATATTATTGTCATGTCATCATTTAATAGACATATCATCATTTAACCAAAGTTAAATTGTCATAGTGGCCTTTTAGATGGTTTTCGTTTCTCTTGTTATTAATTTTATTTTTTTTTAATTTTAAAAATATAAAGATTAAATTACGTTGTTTTTTAGTATAAAAACCAATTTGCATTAGATAATATAGTACAAAGACCTCTAACGTACTTTAGTCTCAAACAAGACATTGAGCAAATGAAGAATGTCTTCTGTATACAGAGGATGTTGGAACCTTTTCTGCAGCATTAGCAAGGAGGTATAACTTTTGGCGCCGAAGATAGTCGTGCTGGAGGCAGTGGTGCCTGGTGATGTAGACACGATCCATCTCTTTTATGTTGTTACTTGAATATTTTATTTGAATATTATTATATTTTCTATAATATTTTGTTTTAATTTTATTGCAAACTTACTATGAATTTTAATGCATTTGATTATTATAATTATAATTATAAATACAATTATAAATATTTTTATATTTATAGAAAAATTATCAATAAATTTCTTTTGGCAATAACAATTATTGCCAACGGAATGTCTTAATAAATAATTCCGTTGCAAAAACTATTATTGATGGAAAATCCTTCGGAAATAAAATAATTGCAACAAAATATTCCTTTGGTGCAAACTATTAATTTCGTTGCCTCATTTTCTTTTTATGATGAATTAGTCTATTGGAAAAACCACATAATCCTTCGGAAACAATAATTCTAATGGAATTCTTTTCGAAAATAATCATTGGAAATGAAAATATCTTTTTTGTTGAAGAGTGATATCTACGATGGAATTTAAGGTTTTTCTGGTAAAAAATTTGGTCGAAAAAACCCTACCACTTTTAGTGAGCATTGCTAAAATTCTTTTTAGTAACATAAATTATTTTCCTTTAAAAAAATTAAGATCAAATTTCTTGTATCATCTCGTTATAAGAACTATATAGTCAGAATATGAGCAGCAGTGCAAGCCCTGACGCCTGTTAATATGCGATACAATAATTTTATCAAGGCTTAACTACTACAATTAAGTCGGCCAGCTAGGGTCGCTGTGTCTTAATTTAATTATGAAAAAAAATAGGGAAAGGCACGGCAGGGCAATAGTTTAACGAAAGTAAGGAAGAAAATGCACGCCAATGCCAACGCCAATGGTAAAGGGAAGAGGATTGAGTATTCAATTCAAACCTTTAGGAAATAGCACCACTCATTGACCTTTGTTTAATTCCTTATTTTAATTCTTTTATTCAACAAATGGACCACATCCTTTCGAGTTGTTTAAAAAAAATTGAAAAGGAAGAAAAGAAAAAACATGCTTCTGCTTGTCTTTTCTCATAACCATGGGATCTATGGATTGACATAAATACACACACAGTTGCTTACCTGCATTTCATCATCAATTAGACCAAAGCTTAACACCTCTTGAATGAGAGCTGGTAAAAGGTGGGTGGGGATCCTTTGATAACAATTGAATGCTTATTGGATAATAATAATAATAACTGATGCTAATTGATTTCTTTAGTCTTGGTGAAGATTTCTATTAATCTCAGAGTAATGATTGATGCTTATTGATTAATTACCTTTGATTTAACACATAATACAAACTTACAAAATGTCGGTTGACTTTTGTTAGTGGGAAACTAATTAATTTCTTCTTGCTCTGCTTGGTTCTGTTAGTTATACCGACGATGAGAGGTTTATGGATTGAATTAGATTAGGCTCGGATTGAATATAATAAAATATTTATTTGTATAGACTTGATTTTAATGTTCATTATACTATTTAAAATATATCAAAAATAAGTTTATATTAATATTTTTACATTTTATTATTAAATTTAAATAAAAATATTTTTTATTATTTAAAGAATAATTTGAACTATATTGAACTAACGATGTCCATAGGTCGAATCATAGTCCGAAAAATATTTTAGATTTCTTTCTCATATTCAAATCAGGCCAACTTAACTCGAAAGCTCAAATTATTGTTCAAATAGTAATAAAAATTAAAAAATTATTTTTATATTAATATTATATATTTTATATATTATTTTTTCAAAAAATATAAAATATATAAAGAAAAAAATTAAAAAAATATTTTTATTATTAAATAGTAATTTAAGTTAGGTTAGTCCAAACTTAATTAAGAAAACTTATATTTAAGGCTCGACTAAGGCGAATACTGAATTGATCCTGATTATAAAAATATATTTCAAGCCTGATCCAATAAATTAAACCAAATTTAAATTTAATATTTAAATATATAAATAAATTAAATTACACAAAAAAAGTTTTCTTTTTCTTTTTCTCAATTTATTCTTCAAATATAATGTTTTTTTATTCGGCCTCAAAGGATAATTAGTCCCTCTACGAAGTTGGAATTGGGTAGTTTTGAGATATAATCGACAAAACTGATTTCAAGGAGGGTTGGTCAAATGACTTGCAGATCTACAAATTCATTTTTGCTTTTGGATGTTACTAATCCATCAAAGTAATTAATATATGCTATATATAAATTATAAACCTTAATTAGCCGTAATTAAATAAATACAACAAATTAAAATGCTTATATATATATATATATATAGTTTATCATAGAAGCTAGCTTGCTAGCTGGGAAGATAATATTTTTTTATCATTTTGAAACCTTGATCAAGACTAATTAACTCTAGACTAGATGTAAATAATAATTATTAAAAGTTTTTTCCAGGAAGATGCTAGATTTTCCCTGCATATATGATCAAGGACAAGCATGATCTAAGCTTATACTTTATACACATAGCAAATTAATCTTATCTAAAGGATTGAAGTCCGAAATTGAGATTTGGGGCTGCTTCTGCTGAGCTGATTAGCTGCTTCAACCAAACCAATCTTTATATTAGCATAGGCAAATTCAAAAGGCATGCCTTCTCCCAGCTTCATCTGTTACCATTCTATTTAATTAAAAAAAAATTAAAAAGGACATACCGTTTGAAAATAGTATTCTTTCTTGTCCCTGTGTTTGAAAAAATGGGCATGATTAGGCTGAATATTAGACTTGCTGCATGTTTAAGGACGACAGTAATAGGATCCAAGAAACTAGACATGATGAGCACATCACGTTATGTTGTTTTATTCATCTCTAAAGTTACCTGTCATTTCTGGATCCAATTTTTCCAAAGATGAAGATAAGATTGAATTACCTCAAGATAAAAACCAGAAACAACTGAGAAAGATCGTTAAAATCGTCAGCTAGGTTGACATTAATGATGCATCATGCAATTGCTGACTTTCATATACCATAATACTTTGTTTAATTCTTAACACAGTATTGCATGCCTTGAATAAGACAGTAATGGCTGACTTGCTCAACCTTGTTAACAATTAGTGTGGTACAATTGGGGACATGTTGTAGTTAGCAAATCAAGCTGTCATTATTCTTATGCACTTTTTTGTAAAATAAGTGCGAAACCACGCTACAAGCGGATGCAGCTGCTGAGCTCGAATGGGGCCTCCAATCTTTACCCTCTGCCTCAAGTTAGCAACATTTGTCAACTCTCTTGTTGCTTTCTTCTTTCTTTCTTTTGTTTGTTTGTTTGTTTGTTTTTTTTTTTTTTTTTTTGGGTAACAGATCAATTCCTTTTCATCATCCAAGTAATGGTCATTAACTAGAAATTTAAGTATCATATCATATAATATAAATATATATAGATAGTTTGGAATATTTTTGTTGTTTCCTGGCAAAAATTCCACAAATTGAAGTCAATGGACGACAGATTTCAAGACATAGAAATAAGTCTTCGTTATTGCAATGTGGAGCATTATAATTGAGCACTTTCCATGTTTTTTCCTTCAGATTTTTCTTCTCTGGTTACAGTAGGTTACTAACTTGGAGACCATGCATACTTAATTTCTCTGGAAAATGCTCTAAGATTGCATCACACTTGTTTGAGTAGTCACGGACTCATAATTTCGAGTACTAGAAACTGTGACTCTTTCAAACTTTTGTTCCTCTTTATCTTTTGGACAAAGTAAAAATAAAACTACCATAGGATGAATTCTCATTAGTGGATGTATAAATGTTTTGAAAATAATCACTAGTTCATCAATACTTAAAAATACTTTATTGTAGCTTTAAGAATAAGAAACTGAATTAAATTGTGCATTTTGAGATTTAAATCTCATATTTATTGAATATTATATTTTAAAAATAATCATATAAATTAATTAAATTAAACTTTAAATTCATAAGTAGATAATATAATAAAATCTCATTTCCTCTTTCTATATTAATATGTATATATATGTAATTAGAATGGATTGCAAATATGGAAGAGAGAAGGAAAATTGAATTGTAAGTCTAACAAAAAAGATACGACTCTGTTACGTTTGAGTTTGAGGCGAATGAAGGAGCAGTGATTGGCAAATGGAACTTTTACCGCGTATTAGGTGCATGAGAGTAAGATGAGCAACCAAAGGGGTTGTTGGGGGAAAATGAAGATATGTTGTCACAGTATTTGACGCTGTGGACTGGAATTTGGATTGCCTTTGCCCTGGCCAAGGGAGAGCTGCTTGATGCCATGCTAATGATTGCAACTTAATTCACCTCATTGTTTCTTTATTTCAAGATCTAGCCGAGACGATGTGATGATACATATGACGAATTTGTAAAGAGGAATAAAGCCAATCAAAATTTTCGGACATTAATTCATCACTCTTACTCTTAACTAATAAATGAACGTATCACAATAACTTTGGATTTGGCCAATTAAATTAAAGTGAGATATTCTACATGTTTTAGACAGCAACCAAACATGATTTCCTTTTGATTTTACATCCCTTTGGATTGGGATGAAACCAAGTGACGGTATGGTTGATTACTTTTTGTTCAACTATGCCATGATTCTTCGTTTCTTTATTCGTTTTGTTTTAATGAGACAATGGGCCAGAGAAAAGTGCAGTACAGTATTGCTGTTGGTGCATGAAAAGGCTTGATTTGAAAAAAAAATAGATGTGAAAAATTGGATTTAAAAATTTTAAAATATTCGACATTGTTGTAGAAAAATAATTTAAAAAATAAAATAACTAAAAAGGATACGGCATTAAAAAAGTTAATAAATAAGGAAATAAATTAGTATTATAAATGAAGTAAATAAATTAGTATTATATTTAATTTATTTATTTAATTTTATTAAACTAAATATAATAAACAACAATTTTTAAAAAAATTAATTCAGGCTAAAAATAAAAAATTATTATTCTCACTATATTTTTATTTTAAATTTAATTTCTTAATAAAAGATAATAGTTTCATATAATTTTATATATCTCATATAAAATATTACATTAAACTAATATTGTCTTTTTCAAAATGATAATAAAGTAATTTAAAAGAAAATAATGAGAGTCACGAGGTATTTGAGCTTTTCAACGCAAAGACATCATTCATTAAGCTTTTGTTGTTGGTTCAAAATTCATGGTGAAAAATAGCTTCCACCCCGAACCAAATCTTATTTACAATGTATTGCGTTGAAAAGCTCTATTTTGGGATTGTAATAAACTACTAAATGAGCCCTAAATTTATTGTACTGCACCTTTGTAGTTCAACTTTTAGGGTCCAACAGGGAATAATTCTCTTACACCTCACCCTTCTTCGGACTATGCCCCTAATTCTTTCCTATCCTTGTGACTACAATGCAAGAGTAAAAATGTCCTTATCATTTAATTTTTTTCATTCTTTGTTTTTATTTTTTTAAAAATTTTGGTTGTAATTTCAAAATTATAAAATAACTATTAATTTAATATAATAAATAAATTCCGTTATTATATGGTAAATTAATAAATATATGAATTTTGTTAATATATAATTTGTAGACACCTCATTTTTTTGGGTCAACATTCTAGGCTTCAAGGGTCACTTTTTGAAGTATAACAAGGTCATTTGAGGAAGCCTGGATCAGTCATCTATCAACCATAGTTACAAGTATGGTGTTCGAAGAGCTAAAGGTGCATAAAAGCCACATTTGCACGAACAAGTATCAATACAAAAGACTGTGTATCGATACATTCATTGTGGTATCGATACAAGAGGTTATGGTATCAATACCAAGTTTTCAAAGCTAAAATCATGAATTTTGGTTAGAGTATATCGGTACAGGGCATGAAATATTGATATCTAGGAAAATTTTGGTTGTGATATCAATACAAAAGGCTTTGGTATCGATACTAGGTTGTTTCAAACCTAAAATCATGACTTTAGGGGCAATAGGTATCGATACAGGCCAAGTGGTATCAATACCGAGGGAAAAATTATGCTTAGTATCAATATAGCAAGATCTTTCATATCAATATAAAGTTCTTTATATCGATATCACAGGGCAAAAATGCCTACTTTGTGCTGTTTTCACCTTGTTCATACAATGACAGTGAAATTCAGATTTGGTCATGACTTCAGCCTAAAAATTCCAAAATTAGATATAATAGCATGCAAATTATATGGACTTCATTTTTGGGCTTAAACATTGGATTTTAACATTTTTGAATGATCCATTAAACATGTCACAAGGGCATTTTGTGAGAAAATATGGATTAATGAAACGAAAGCTTGACCTTACTTGTAGTACCAACTCATGCATAGTTTGTTATTGATGCCAGAGCTATGTCTTAGCCAATGAAATGCTGAAAGGTTTCTCCTTGGTACCGTAAATAACCATTTTATCTAACCCAAAATGATTTAAATGCCCTATCTTTTCTAGGTTTTTGAGAGCTGACAATGAATCCTATATAAGATATGTTATAAGCTTGGAAAAAAGGCCCTTTATATTTTTACATCAGCCTCCACACTCCAAAAAAACGTATTCTTGTAGCACTCCTTCAACCACTCTAAAAACCATTCTAAAACCCTTTAAAACCATCACTTTTCCTTATAAGACCCTTTTCTATTGCTGCCACAACCATTAAGCTCATTCTTAGACATCTTTCTTGCTAACTCATAGCAAAGAAAGGTAAGAAAAAGAGCCATAAGTTCAAGGATTTTTTTGCTCACTATTAGCAACAAGGCCTTTCAAGCTTTTAGGGTATATTTCTTATCCCTGCTTTTTTCTTTTTATTTAAATTTACATTTCCATCATTTTAATAAGCTTAAACATGCTGACCATGACCTCTTAGGATTCTTATGCACTCTGTGGCCACGAATGCGATAGAACCAGGTTTTTTTTTTTTGGTGCTTTGATGGCCCTTCTATCGTGTTTCTCCATTACTTTGAGCTTTTTTCATCTTGATGATATGTTTTGAAGCTATCATAAAATTCCAACAAATATTTCTTCTCATTTAAGTATGTTTATATCATTTCCATGGCATATTTCTTAATGTTATGCATTTAAATATCATCTGCGTGTATTCCCATGCTCATCTCTTCAAATATTGTCATCATTTCCTTGCTTAAATGTCTTCTTTATATGTTTACACATGGCTATCATGCTCATTGCCATGAATATCATCTTTGGCTCATTATACATTTGTCAAAATCCTTGTCTATTGATTATCAAAACTTATTTTCCTAAAATCACCATGTTAAGAACATATTAACTTCAATAAATGAGGATTAACATCAACTTAAGATTTTCTATTCATTAGCCATCCAAATCTTAGGAATAAATCAAGTTTTCATGTTTGGATTTAGAGTTAAATAAGGCTAAATGTTCTCCTTTTTTTAAAGGAAAATGTCTCTTTTACAGTTGTTCAAAGTTATTTGTGTCTTAATCTTTTGCCTAAAGCCTTTTTGTTGGTGGCATGGTTAATGGGCTGTCTCATCATCTAAACTACTACGAGATTATGCAAGTGAGCTTATGAAGCCCATGTTACTCATCCTTTTCTGTCATAAATATTTGGATGGCCATAGGCCGATATTGTCCAAAAAAAAACCTGAGAAAACTAAAATTCCCCTTTTTTGCCCTAATAGCACTATAGTCATAACTTGAAAAATCAATTTTGGATCATAAAAACTATTTCATGAATTTTCTAATATTTTTTTCCAAGAATGGCATTGGATAATCTTTCCAATGATATATTGTTTGATCCAGATCATTTCAAATAAAAAAGTTATGATTTTTCAAACTAATGCTATCTGGAACCCTTGGAATCAATGATTTGCATTTTGTTTGGACCATTATAGCCCATCTAGAGATTTTTTTGAATTTTCAAAAAAATTTCCCTAAAAATTTCATGCAATTCCCTTTTTAAAAAGATATCATTTGTGATTTAACAATTTGAAATAAGTCTGGAATGATTTTCAAAATCGATTGCACCACTTCCTTTGCACATGCTATTAGTGTTGCATTAAACCCCACTTCAAAAATTATTTCCACCCAAAAAGTGATTTTCTGAAATTTTAGGAATTTTTTAAATTAAACCATATCAAGTTATCTTTCCAATGACACCTCACTCGTCCCTGAAGCCTTACGATCAATATGAAATAAAATGACAATAGGGATAGTGTGATGTTATCCCCTGTTTTAGCATTTACCAAAACTAGTCAAGGTATTTGGATGCCTCTAAGTGAGTTTGATTAACCCCATCAAGTCTAAAAACATTTGTCAACCTCACCCTTAGGCTTGAATCAAGGCATTAACATTTTTTTTAATTTTATCAATTCCCACTTTTTAACTAAAAATTATCAATTTTTGTCAAGAAATGTCAAAAATGTCACTTTTGTCAAGAAATAGTCAATTTTCATCAATTTAAAATTTTCAATCTCATCTTTTTCAAAAATAGTCAAGAAATCAAATTTTCTTTGTCAAGATTTTTCTTCGAGCTTTTTCAAAATTCAAATCCAGTTTTCATGCCTCAAGCAACCATTAAATCCAAACATATCTAAAAAATTGTTAACTTGGTTATTTCAAGATAATCGATGACAATAATGAGGTATATTCCAAACGTCTTTCCATTTTCCTTTTTGTTATTTTGTGTGATTTATTTTAGGCAATACTATCTTGTATTTATTATCTTACTAACACGTGGAATTAATTTGTTTGGATATTTTTCCAAGTAATTTAATTCCCGTCCAACTAAATCTAGTGTGTTGGTTAGCGAAGGACAACATAATCATCATGCATTTAGGTAGTAGTTTGAAAGAAGATATGACAAAAAGCATGGGAGACATGACAACATTAAATAAAGAAATGAAATAAAAATAAAAAGAAGGACAATAAGCTTAAAAAACTACCTCTGTTGATATGGAAAAAAAAAACAAAAAGAAAATTCACTTTCATCATTTACCATCTTCGTTATCTTCCATTGTGGAGGAAAGAAAAGAGAAAGCTTAAGAGAAAGTTGGGAGAAAAAAAAAAGAGAAAGGAATTAAAGAAAGTTTCTTATTTATTTTCAGGGTACATTTCTACCTACTTTTGATTCTTTTATTTCCTTGCAATTTAATTTACAAGCATATTTATTTTGAAAAGCTTCATGATCTAAAGCTTAAAGCTTAAGATGATGGCTTGAGCCAAATGTTTCTAACCTTTGTAACTATGCCAAACATGAGCAAAAATCATTTTCTTTACTATTCTTGTTTCTTTATTTATTTTTTGTTAATATTAAAGCTTGATGATATTAAGTCATACTTAGGTGAATATTGTTTAAGTCTTTGTTGGTCTTGGTTTTTTTTATTGGTCTTTGTTTAAATCTTTGAAAATTTCATCTAACTTTAGTTTCACGCCAAGCATGAGTTTACTAAAATAATTCTTGATATGAATTCTTGAGTTGGCTAAATAATTGTCTTGGAAAATTTCAAGTAAATTACATTTTTCCTTCACTTTTATGAGAGCTTCTGGATAGGTTAAACTAATAGTTAAATACCAATTATATCGGTTTTCTCCTTTCATGCAAATACTTGAATCTTATTTTGCTTTTGATGTCATTGAGTTTATTTATGAATATTGTTGTGTTGATGATTTTGAGTTAGCGTGAGTTCATTTGGTAACTTTAGGTTTCATACAATATGCCATGCACAATGTTGGTTGACATATGAAAAATATTTTTTAGATAAATTTTTGAGATGGCCAAATGGTCGAAGGACATTTTATGAATTTTTCCCTTCAATTTTCAACATGATTATAAGTTGATTTAGTGTTAATATAATTTTTAAAGGTCAAATCAGATTTTCCTAAAATTTTTAAAACCTATTTTATGGGTATTTTCATGCTTGGCCGAAGTTCAAGGGTCATTTTGTAATTTTTCTATTTTTTTAGAGCCATTCCATGCTTGGCCAAATGTTAAAGATTTGTATTAGTCTATCACTAAATGGTAAAATAAAAGAAAAGCATACAAGCATTTTTTGTACAAAAAAGATTGAATTCAAGGGCTGAGAAGAAAGGTTAAAAAATGCATTTTTAGTTAAGGTATTGGTTGACTTCAGGGTTTTGGCCCATAGATTGCGCCTATAACAAGTTCTCCAATGAGTTGATTTCTCAGGAGAAATCCTTCTATTCTCAATTCCAAGGTGAAACCTATTACCAGATAGAAGAGGAAGGAATGGAGAGGCCTTCACCAACTGATGCCCATTGACGGATGGTATTCTATATATAAAAGGATAGAACCCTAAAAGCCCGATTTCTTTGACTGGCACCGCAGAAACTTAGGCAACAGAAGGACATCTACCACTTTATTTACTCTTTTTCCAATAATAAGGGAATACATAAAATGGAATATAGCGCAATACATTATTTGATTCAGGCGATCCCTTACTAACTACACCAATAACTTAAGGAAAGAAAAAACCCTTTCTCTATTTCATATAGTCATCGTTATGGTGTCCTATAGTAAAGTAGAGTTGGGGCTATAGTATTGACTATGCATAGGACTACCCATGGAACGGTGAAAAGACAAGATTTATTCCGACAAAATGCTATTTCTTTTAGGGGGACTATAATGAAGAGGACGATAGACCTAATCACGAGATAATAAAGGAAAAGAAAGGAACGTCAGATTGGTTCGAATCCAATTCATGGTGAGATAATAGGAATCTGAAACTAAGAATGCCAATAATCTACTCCTTAACTCCAATTCATTCAAAACTTCTTGTGAGGAGACTCAAAAAAGACTTCTAAAATAGTTCACAGTTAAACATAGAACGTACGTAAATTAAAAAAGTCTTTGCCTCCGACCTCATTTTGAAACAAGGAAGAAAAGAACTTTTCACTACCGATATACAAAGAAGGAGAAATACTTATCTTTCACTATCGTACGCAGCACTCATAGCACTTGTTGGGATCAATTCTTGGATCACACTCTAATCAATCTTTCGAAAGAGAGTCCTCTGCACAACCTTGAAGAGAGTTTCCCAGCAATTTAAAGAGCCACCTGTAGACACTTAATTTCGTGCGACCCCTAAAAAAAATTTAAATTCTACGACTAAGCCCAACGAGCCCAATAATTCTACGAAGCCCATTCTTGATTTTTCATTAAGCCCATTTCATTCTTTAAAGGCCTACCAAGCCCATTTTAATACCTAATTTCCTAACAAGCCCACTAATCTTTTTCTTTTTAATTTTATACCAATGATTAAATTTTTTTTATGAAATTTTATGGGGTTTTGATTAGAATTTCTACATGATTAAATTCATTTTAGGATTTATCATGAGAATTCATTTATTTATTTATTTATTCTTGAACCTTTTTTTTTCCAATAGAACTTCAATTAGGATTTTCTTACAATTTGATTACATTAATTTCTTTACTTCCAATAGTTTGTTTGTAAATTTATAATTTTATTTTGCTCTAATTTTTCAAATTTAGTTACATGAAATATAATTTGGTTGGAATTAAACCCTTTTCCAACTAATTTAGTTTCATTCTAACTAATTCCATCAAATTAA
>JAQSVH010208477.1:0-15191 GCA_029448705.1 Adansonia digitata
AGTTTATGAACAGCTTGATTTTTGTTTATTTATTTTCTTTATGACATTAAATAAACAATTATAAACATGAATTTAAGGTTGGTTTACTCAACGAACCGAACTTGAACAAGGTATATTTAGCTTATTTATGTTCACAAACAATCTCATTTATTAATTGTTTAACATTCGTTTAATAAATCATTTAAAGCTTTTTTATTGTTTTATTACAATAAAATTAATAATATTGTTTATTTATAATATAACTAATATTTTTGTGGTGTATTATTTTATATTTAGTAATAACTTAAATTTAATAATTTCATAATTTCATAATATGTAACAATATCATTTAATGTTCACGAAAAGTTAATTTAATTTAAATGAACCAAACTCAAACACAATTTTAGAGTCCTTAATAAACAAAAACTTTAACAAAAACAAGCTAAAAGATAAACGAATGAACATGAACGTAGATGTATTTGTTCAAGCCTAATTCATTTACAGCCTTAAAATCGAACATTTTCTTTATATATATCCCTTAAAATCTGGCATGGATATAATTTTTTCGCAAATATTTTGAAAGTATCATTTTGTTCGCAAGTTCTCATCTAGACTATGTAAAATTTAATATGATTTTTATTTTATTTTCTAAGAATTTCTTAACATTTAAACAAACTAGAAAAAGTAAGACCTCCAATTATTATTATTGAACCTAAAGCTCAATTTAATTGGTTCATGGAACTATCCTTAAGATTCCATTTTCCCTCTTTTTCTCCCTTTGTTCTCCTTTCTTTCTCCCTTCTTTCTCTCTTTCCTTGATTCTCGTTCTCTTGTGGTAGCTAATAGGCCCTTCCATTACCCTTTCCTCTCTCTTTCCTTTCCTTTCTTTTTTTATCTAGATTTTTTATTTTAAATTTCTATTCTAAATTTTAAATTTTTGTTTTTATAAATTTTTTAAAAAATTTAAAATTTTTAAATTTACTTTAAAATTTTTTAATTTTCCTTTTAATGATTATGTGACACTGATATGGTATTTTTGCAACATGTTACAACCTCATTAGATGTTATTAATAATCATGCATTTTATTATGGTATTTAGTACAAAATACCAACTTGCTTAATGAAATAAAAGTACAAGTACTTGATTAGGAATTTTTATTCTCTGAGACTAAGTTAATAGAAGTAACATAATAAAGAAGCTAACTTTATTTTTAACTGTAAATAAAAGCCATGATATTATCAAACAACTAAGATATAAAAAAAAACATTATTAGTTCTTTTTCCTTTGTATTGTAAATTTCAGAGTTTGATAGGATTTTTGGTTATTGACAAATATTCCTTTTATACCTTTTTCTTTAATACATATAAGAAAATTTAAGAGGCAAGTAAAGATCAAACCTAGTAAAAGTTATGTTTCTCACATGTATTAAACATAGTCTATTTCTTTTAGGAATGTCGAAGTAAGCTTCTCATATGCATAAGGAAAAGTAAAAATGTGAATGTTTGTATCAAATTTTCATAGATTTTTGCATACCATAAATATTTTCTCTTAACCAATGAAAATTTAAATGCTTTAGACCTGTTGATAGTAACCAAGCATAAATTGTCCCAAATAGGATAACTATTAGTCTTTTGAGACAAATATGTATTGCCTTATTAACTAAAAACTTGAATGAAGAAGTTATAATTGTTTTTGGGCTGAGTGCAAACATGGCATTAGTGCATTTTGTGTTGTCTAGGCTCAACCTAACTCAAAATATGAATAGCATCTTGTAAGCAGACTTAGCATGAATTCCCAAAGAGATTTCTAAGCTTGGCCTACCCATTTTTTTGCTTTTTTTGCTTGAACTTAGGTTGAATTGAGATTTGATGGTGTTCTTCTTGATGTTTAGAAGAATCCATTTTTGGACAGTCTCATGAAACATAATGATATTAGAAAATAAGAGACAATGAAAAGGATTGTAAAAGAAAGCTTAAAAGTAATTGAGAGAACTGTTTCTTTGTAAATCCCTTGTTCTAATTTTTTATTTTTTGCTTCATGAGAAAATTGTTACAAGGATGAGGTGGGGTTTTAAAGAGAGATGAAAAAAACTTAAGAGAGGCAAATAGAGAGAAAGAATAAAAAAGACATGAGGAAAGTGATAACTTTAGATTTTTAATGAAAACAAAAGTAAATAGCAATGTTTATATACGAAATGACATGCAGAAAAAAAAATATGAAAGTTAAAACAATTTTGGGTTTGCCATTAAGAGAAAGAGAAATGAGGTGTATCAACCCAATCATACTATTTGGGTTGATCCAAACAAGGCTTGAGCCAAAAATTCATTGTCCAAAACTCGGCTTAAATAGAAAATGGGCTTTCCTATTTTGCTTAAGCTCATTTTTTGAGACCGAAGATTTTTGTTAAAACTTACCCAAATATCATATGGGCTTTCAAAAGCTTAGACAAGCAACTTTACCTTGAATAGGTCTAAAGGAAGCAAAAGATAAAATACAATCCGAGATGTTTCTAAGGTTTATTTAGATCACCTCTTTCTCGAACAATCTTAACGACGCATTTTGTTATATGAATCTTGTGCATTCAAAATTTTACTCCCAAAAGGCATTGCAAAATCTCTATTTGAATTTTATCTTTCCCTATAAGTTTGAGAACCTCAACAGGATTTTGCTTGCCTTATTTTTAAGTAGGAAATTGCTACATAGACAAATCCGCCAGGATGAATAGCAAAAAAGAAAGCTGTTATTGTGTTTTATGCAGGTAGCAAAATGGGGCAGAACCTCATATGTTTAGATTTGAAGCTGTTTACGCATGTTGGGTATTTATCCTAGGATATAAGAAACAAAACAAGGTCATGACTTTGAGCCCTATCTGTGAATGTAAGACCCTGAAAGACCAACCAACCAGTGAACAAATAGAATGGAAAGGATAGTTATCCTACATGCTGAAACACCAACCAAACTCAACAAGAAAGAGCAGCTACCCCATACGCTTCACGGCACAGCATCTTTTATAGCTTTCTAGTGGCCAGTAACAATATGGCAAAACCTCACTTTAGATTGAAAATAAAAATAAGAGAAACTTTGTATTGGATACATGGACCCTCCAAGCATTAGAGCAATACGTGTAGAAAAGCTTAAAGTTCTCCCTAGTCGTCCCCCCCCCCCCCAATAATTGAGTGTTGCCATCGATAAACCGCAACCTATGATTGATATTTGATCCCCAGACATCTTATTCTCTCAGCAAAAGATCGAATTTCGTCTCCTTCAAATACCAGAAATTTTAAAATTTTCATCAGCAAGAGGCATGATTACAAAGTGCTCCATATTGTTGCATCAGTTTATCTCATACAATGCCCATAATGTGACAAATATTTTAAAGACAGTCCCTTTCTTCTGAAAAACATCTTTAAGCAATATGAAGGGCAGCCTACTTTCACCAAGGGAACCTGATTATTCACTTTTTCAAGTTCTAAAAATCAAATGGCTATTAAAGTTGATTGAAATCACTGAGTTTCGTCCCACCGTGATGTTTCTAGCTGCAATTGAAAAGCAAATGAGCCTTACAATGCCAATGGTAGGTTGGCCATTATCAACTGAAAGGATTTGCATAAGAGTTAAAAAACAAAATTTGTCGAAAGGGTTCTCAATTAACAGATTTGATAACTAAAAGGAGGTCCAATCTTTCTTAGTAACCAATCCTGAAATGATTTAACATTTCTTCATTGTTCTAAATTCTACTTTATGTTACTTTTCAAAATAGACAAACCATAAGATATCTGAACAAATTGACTTCTTGTCGGCTGCCTGTTGAAAAAAGATTGCTCAAGGTGTAGGATATTCAATGGTAAACAAAGTAATATATAAGAAAGATCAGAGATTAGTGTAACTGGATTATATATGCTGTAAATTTTAGAATATTGACAACAAAACAGGGAATTACAGAGATAAAACAGAGAAATATACATTACATATTTTCTTTGTAATTTATGTACTGTCTAAGCACACAAAGTGAAAGAATAAGCAGAAACCAGCTGAGCTTCAAAACTACCTACACCCAAAGCTACAAATTGGTCCCTCAAAACCTTTCACTTTAAAATAACCAAAAAAAAGGGGGGTAGGGGGTTAAAGAAGTCTGGGATTGTCAAGCTGTGAAACAGAGGAAGAGATTCCGGGGACAATATATGCAAGCATCCCTCTGGTAAATCTCCCCCTCGATCTTAAGAAAAAAAAAAAAAGAAAAAAACCTTGGTGATGACTTAAATAAGGCTATTCAAGCTGAATTAGGCCTGCTTCTCCAAGTCCTTGGAGCTTATGAATGTTCCATGAAAACCATATGGAACTCGAGATGGAAGCTTAACTGTGGCCTCTAGCTGCAAGTTCATGGCATTTACAATCTGCAATTCTGACTTCCAGGTCTTTTCATCGTGAACGAAAGCTAAAATATAACCATCGTCTTCGTTCTCCGAATTGGGGTTTCGAGGAAAGAACAAGGGTTCACCACCATACCTTTGATCTCCATAAATATATTTCTTAAACTCTCCGGTCGAGAGGTCAACTTTGGCAAATCCGGACACTTTAGGCCAAGGCTCAGCCAGAGCTAAATAAGCGAGCTGGGTTTTTCTTCCAAGCAAATTCCTGTTCACCATCCCTGCCTCCAAGTTCACTTGTTCAGATTCTGAAATGATGGGGCGGCGAATTGATTTGCCAGTCTTCAAATTCAATCTGATTTCAGACAGAACACTCTTGAGACTCTCGTCACATTCATTGAAAATGGAATCTGGGGGTGTCATGCAGGACCCAATTACCACGATTTCATCGGTCTCTGTCTCTTCCCAAGCATTCCAAAGGTGGAAACAGAAGCAATCAGGTGCTTCAACCCACCTAATCCCAGAAGCATCAGTGGCATTCTTGTCCAATATCCCAAGCCTTGACATCTTGTTCTTGTCATACACAACGGGTGAACCACCATGAATCATTTCAGGCAATTTGAACACCACTTGCTGGTCAGGAATCACCACAAAATTTTTTGTGATTGCAAAATCGTGCATCATTGTTGGACCATCTACCGGAATTTCAACATCAGGTGATTTCTTACCATCCGGTGAAAAATGAAAGTACTTAAGATATGGCTTTTGGATAACATCATAGCTAAGAGCAAAGAATTCACCCGATTCAGGATCAACCTTTGGGTGTGCAATCATTGTAGATTTTAATTGACCGTCAAAATTGTATCTGCCAACGGTTTCCAAGTCCCCAGATGGAGTGATATGAACATGATAAGGCAAATCATCTTCAGACATAGCAAGGAGATGACCGTTGAAGTAAACAAGTCCGGCGTTTGCAACTCCCGTACCATGGCTTGGATCAACAAGCCCGAATAGGCCACGAGCATAGAAAAGTAACAGTCTAGCTATGCCAGAGTGGCCATGGAGTTCACCTATGGCCTTGGGGAAAACTGGACGCCCTAAATCTCGTTCTTGAACCAGACGGTTTGTTTCTGTGAACCTACAAGCATAGCTAGCTGAGCCATTTTTGAACTGAACCGCATGAATCATCCCGTCCCCGTCGAAGAAATGGTGTCCGGCGACCGGTTCGTGAAGTGGGTTGGCTCCATTTCGAACATAGACTCCTTGTATGCATTCTGGGATTGTCCCAGTGACAGGAAGCCTGTGCTTGACTGGTTGCTCCGGTACTGGAGCAAAATTGCCAGAGATTTGGACTCTGGGATCAGCTGTTTTAGGAAGAGGATGTCGACTCTCGTGAGAGACCAAAGCATTCTCCACCACATCTAAAGCCGTAGCTGCTGCTTTTTGAAAGGAATTCCATCGTTGGGATTGAGTTTTCTCAGTAGCACAAGTGTCCTTGGGGTGTTTTGATGGAGGAAATACTGGTGATGACGATGACGATTTTTTAGGCAAATGAAGAATAGAAGGAGCTTGGAGAGAGCATGAAATGCTGGGCTTTCTACAAGTCCTTGTGAAAGGTATGGAGTAAAAAACAGAGCCCAACTCTACAGATGAAGAAGAAGAAGTTAAAGCTGGGAATTTAGGCTTAAAAGAACTCCCAGCAGCTGCAGTTGATGCAGATGAAGCCATGGGAGCTCAATTTTGACCGATTAATGATAGAGGTTAAGGTTTGTTTTGGAGTGAAAGTAAAATCTTGATTTGCTTTGAAAAGAGTAAAAATTTGCATGTGAGATCCTGCTTAATGAGAGAGAGAGAGGGAGAGAGACCTTCAAACGATGTTCGCTTAAGTTTTGAGTAACGAGCAAGAGAGAGAAGGAAGAAGGTATTTATAGAAAGCGAGGAGAGGAAGTCCAGCTAAGGCATGCAAGAGAAACCCACGTGTTGGCTTTTAGTAGCAAAACAGGGGAAAGGGGAGTGACAATTTTAGGTGAATAATAGGTGCTGTGGGGACATTGTTGCTTAATCCTTTGACACGACCACTCTCTTCTTTTTCTCCTATCAATAAAAAAAATTCAATTTAATTAGATAAATATAATTATTTAATTAAAAATTAAATAAAATATTAAGTGTAATTTTAACATAAATAAGTGTTAATTATAATAATTACTTAATAAAAGTATGTAGTTGCTTCACTAGTATAATCCTTTTTATTATTACTATTAGTTCATTTATTTTTTTTTATTTTTTAAACATACATTAAAAGTATATTATAATTTTTTAATCTCGCTTATAAGATTAAAGACATTTCATTATCGATCTACATATAATTAAATTATTTTAAAAATTTAACAAAAAACTAACATAAAATTATTTTTTTTAATTTTTTACTGATTAAATCAATTTTTTACTTATTCACTAGATTTTTTATTTTGCATATATAACAAATTAAATTAACTATCGATTCAACAAATCTAATTCGATTTTTTTAACCTTAGTTTCACTCTCTTCTATTGTCCATAGTTGAGTGTTATTTTGTTAATCATTAATTTAATAATTACTATTGTCATACATTATTTTATTTAGGTGATTAGGAGAGAGATAAAAAAAGTTCCTTAAATTAATATTGTAAAGAATAATATTAAAACATCAATAGAGGAAACCAAGAAAACAGGTAGGTTCAAATGCTTGTTTCATTTGCCTGAAATAAAAATATGATTTTATCCAATATTGAAAACCATACTTGTTTGCATCTCAACGGGTCAAAATGGTTTATCTATCTCTGATTTTATAAAAAATGAAAATTTTAAATTGTATGTTAAATTCATTAGTTTAAATTATTTTAACGTTAAATTTATTTAAGGATGAAATTATTTTTAATTGAATAAATTCGGTATAACTTAAGTTAGTAATAGGATATAATGTTTTTTAATCATATCGATCCTACTTTGATTATTATGTAATTAATAATTTTTAAGATTTAATTATATAAATATTTATATAAATAAATTTTAATATATTTTAGTAATAAAACAAGCTTTTTAGATCCAACGTGTCAAGTTTAACCTTTCATAAGTAAAAGCTTTATTAGTTGAATTTGATCCTATTTGATAACCTATATATAATTCCAATTAAAATTATTTTAAATAGTGACATTTTAAGTATCTACTAAAATCATGCCATCTCATAACTTTTTACAAACATATCGCATTATTACAGTACGCGCATTCACACCAAGTCAATGGTCATCAATTCACCTTGATTTTGGTCAAATTATATAAAGAATGGTAACCTAGCTTTTAGAAGATAAACAATAAAAAAATCTAAAATATTACCACGAAACTAAATGAATTAAAAAAATAAAAAATAAAAAAGAAGGAAGAAGCGACGAAGCAGCATTCGTCCTAGTCAATTGCCATCATATTTCCTATAGAAAATCAAAAGTTTGTCAGCATGAAAATCTTTTCAAATAACAAATGGTTTAATAATCGTTCTTTCTTACAATTTCAAAGTTTTTTTTTTTTTTTCTTTTTACGTTTTTAATTTTAATTTTATCTTGTTTCCACTTTCCAATTTTAATGTTTGGCTCAGAGGGTACGGAATGATTGACTATTTGCAGACGTTTAGTAACTTGTGTATCATGTTTTATATATAAATATATATATCTATTATTCATCAGTAATTTTTAATATAGTATATTAATTGCATAAAAAATTTAAATATTAATATAATATTTATATTAATAATATTTAAATATTTATTATATTATATTATTTATATTATTATAAAAGAGTAATTAAATTTAATATCAGGAGTAAATGACATTTATTCACTTAATGAATTTAATAAAAAATAATTTAAATAAATTTATTATAAATATAAAAAATGAATATATGATCATTTTAATATTTTATATTTACGTAAATTTATTACTAAAAATGTAATTTTTTTTAATTTTTTACTCAATCACCATATCTTATTGTACTTTTTTTTAATTTTTACTTTAAAAAAATTCACATGTATTCTTATTTCTCGTGGAAACTGTAATATTTATTAAACTTATTTTGTTTGTAGCGTACTATTTTGATATGTAAAATATCGGTGGGATGTTACTGGTAGCTTTTGGACACGTCGAACCCCGTGTTCCTTCCTCTAACGGTACTCACTGCTTCTAACACGTGGCCATTGCTCGGTGTCTGCTGCTGCCTTCTTCCCTCAAATCTAGGTCAAATCAATTGACCCACACGTTTGCCTTCTCATCGAAGTTCACCTCCCTCTCTAACGACAACAACAAAATAAATAAATAATTCTTTTCTCTCAATGTAAGGCAATCTTTAATTGGAAAAAAATATATATGCTTTGTACTAATGAATGATGAAAAAGACACAGAATATTTTATTTTGTAATTAGTGTATCAAATCAAATCCCCCTTATCCAATAAAAGAAAGCCTCTTGCCTCCTTATCAAAAAGTAAAATTAATTGAAAGGCTCGTATACGTAAAGATTAAAGTATATGAGATTATATTTGATATATTAATAGTTAATTTTTTTTAATTTTATAAATATATTTATGATTTTGTATATATTTTATTTTAAAAAGTTATTTTAATTTATTTTAAAATTTTAATTATTATGATAATAAAATTATTTAGATGATTGAATTATTAATAATTTTATATTACTATGTATAATATAATATTATAAATTATTAATGGTCATAATTTACAATCACTAAGTAGAAAATATCCAAAAATAACTTGAAAACAACTTAAAAAGCCTTTTTTTTTGTCTGCTTGTAGGAACATTTTTTTTTTTTACCTGTCTTTTCCAGGTGTTCAGATTTTCTTCAAAAAATGATTATGGACCAAAATACATCAAAACTTAGATCATGATAAGAATTGAGAATAAAACCTATGAGCAAAAGTTTTTGTTTGCATATAGGGACATTTTTCTTTTTTTGTTTTTTTTTTACTTATCTTTTCTTGGTGATTAGATATTTACTCTCAGAAAATATTAATGGATAAAAATATAACAAAACTTAGATCATAATAAAATTTGAGAACAATAATTATGAATTAAACTACTATTATCATCACCTTAAAAAAAATAAAGGCCACACATTTTTTTCGAGCTCCAATTAAGCCAAAGATTAGTAAAAAGTTTTACACGTGTTTTTTTCGGTTATCATTAGGAAAAATTAATGGAAAGATAACTTTTTTGGATGAGAATCGGATCACTTTCTAAAGTGATGATTTTTTCACCCATATGATTTAAGATTATTATCACATAATATTCTTAAATTGCTAACAAGTGAAATAATGTAATTAATAATTGCATATCACTTGATTTATTAGATTATCATCACATTAGCGCACATATCTATGTTTTTTTTATAATTTTGAGATAGGGTTGTTAAGGTTTGAACTCAAATTTTTATACCTTTTAAGCCTCTTACCATTAGGCGAAAAGGTTATTGGTAGGTACTTCTTAATATTTTCGTACATTTAAAATTTTATTTTTAAAGTATTCTCATTAAATTGAATCTAAGTTACAAATAAAAACAATTTCTCTCTTTACTAACCGAATTAAATCTTATAAAATTTCTTTCTTTGTTCTTTTTAGTGAAACATAATGATCTTTTTTCCAACCTAATTAAAAGTTACCTCCTTTTACTTACTTAAGGTAATATTAACATTGTTATGAGTTTTGACCGTTCCTTTTTCTTTATATGCCATAAAATTATTGACTGATTGTGTTGTTTGTGCAAAATATCAAAGTCCACAAACATTAGTAAGCATTCAATATTAATTGTTTATCCCCAGCATCTTATGTGTTACATCTACATATTTTTAATTAATCTTGCCATACAATTATGAATGATTGCTATTAAACAATTGCAACATAAACTATTTGTGTGCCTGCTGAAATGTTTGTGCTTCTTTGTATCAACACTTATTTCTCATGTAATTAATGCTATGAATTTAGATATTTGTGAGCAATAGAAGTAATTCTTTAAGGAATTAGTTAAACATTGTCCTTATAAAATTTTTAAATAATTAAAGTATTTTAAATTTATCATTAAATTGAGATTTAACAATTTTTCCGAAATTTAAAATATTAAGAAAATCATGTTCATGTGAGTTCTATGGTCACTCACGTTTATAATAAAATTAAAATGTAAATATCTTTAGAATTTAAGCTCCCAAAAACAACTCTATTCCATAAGAAAAAGTGGGATCAAATAAGATTAAAAATTCTGAGTTTTCAATTTTAGAAAGCCAAAAAAAGGAACTTCTAATAAGTAAAAGTTCGTAATATTATCAGGTATGTATTAAAAATAGAATTTATATTTGATGAATTAATAGTGTATATATTATATTTTTAACAAGGTTGCATCATCGATTTTAGTAATATTGTATAAAGTTATGTACTATCAATACATACTATCAATATATTAAATATTCAATGATTTTAATAATATTGTGTATTCATCAATATATGGAAATTCTTATGAATACTATAATTTTGTTGATATTATTAATTTTTAAATTACAAAATGAAAAGTACTATTTTTCACGTTATAAATCTTTTTTTTTTTTTTGAGATTTGAACTTGAAATATCTGTATTAAAATTTTCAAAATTTAACCATTGCTCATTCTTAGACTTCGGATGTGAACAACTAAATTGTCTAATTTATATTATTATAAAAATTGTTGGTATCATAAGTCAAATGATAATATCAACTTTTTAAAATGTTATTCAATAAGTGTAAAATTAAAAGTAACTGTTTATCTTTTTAATCACTTAGAAAGTAATTATCCGCTTTTAAAATTGAGTTGTTTTTACTTAAAAAAACTACTCATCTTTTTGCTAAAAAAACCATCCACCTTTTATTCTCTATGATCTTTTATAGAATACAATTATTTAAAAATATATTTTTCACTTGAAGATTGCGAATGTATCAAATTCTAGTTAGCATAATATAATTGGCAATGAAAGTCCTGTGTACATAGGTGACATTGAAGCATAGATAATTAGCCCTATGGAAAACAACATAAGCTGGTGTCTCAATTCTTATAAATAATAAAAATATATCTTTTTACCCAAAACTACCCTAAATTCTTTAAACTGACTTAATCCAAAATGGGGAGACAGCATACATTTGGTAATTAGGAACCTAATTTGACGGTATTGTTTTCTATTTTTTTTAGTTTATTTTATTTTAATTTTTTTGTTAATTAATTTGTATATCTTCTGTCAAAAGATTTTCTTCTACAGCGCACACACACGTGTATGTGTGTGTGTGTGTATATATATATATATTTAAGTTATTGGTTTCAACTAAAAATTACTTAAATCATTAATTTGTTTTATATAATTCTTATGTAAGAAAGATTCCTTTCTAATTTGTTTCCACCATGAACTTGGGAGAGCTAAACAATTGCTTAGCATTTTACTTCTAAGCATGGGCTAACAAACATATCTCCATTCATATTCTAATATATATATATATATATATATATATATATAAAAGAAACGGGGCTATCAAATTTAATAAATTTGAGATTTAAATTTAATATATAAAATTTTTTATTTCAAATTTTATTTTTTTTAAAAATATATTTATGAAAGACATTATTTTTCGAGTGGGTGATTAGTCGCTTAGCCTAATGTCATGGATGACCCTAAACCACTAAAAAGGTTAATATTATATTTTTTCATTTTATGTTATAAAATTAATTAAGCTAACGGTTGATTTGATTGAAGATGACCAATCTTTCTATAATTCGTCATTACCAAATATCACTTTTTATAATTTTAAACAAAATTCGGTTTAACGTGTCGATTTATGGATTGCATTGTTGTAGCTATAATTTGGTTATTAAAATTTTTTAGTGATATATATAATAAAAAATAAATAAATAATAAGATAATAATAATTTTTTTATTTTGTTTATAAAATCAAAAAAATTTATTATAAATATATCAAAATAAATTCATTTAAATTATTATTTTATGAAAATAAGATCACTACCTGGCTAATGCACCTTCCTATTTCCTATATATCATCAACTTTGCTTTACAATATTCAAACATTGGCTTTTCTCCAAGTCTTCATTTTTTAAATTAATTTAATACAATGTGAACACTAGGTTTGCCAAACTAATCAACAACTTGCTTTTATAAAGAACCAACCAAGAAATGTTAAAAACCATGTTATTCAACCCAACACATCTAGCTTTCTCACTAACTGAAAGTAGAATTTTATACGTATCAATATATAGATATATATAGAATGTTAATTTGTGCCTGTAAACATAGGTTAAGGTGATATATTTAAAAAAAAAGTATAATTAACGCATATTTTTTAAATTTAATAAATATAATATATGCAAGAAAAAACTTTCTTAAAGTGATAAATAATACTTAATCAATGGTTATAGGCATCGGTTAAGCAAAACCAATACAGATGGTGTAATTTTTGTGTTTGTCTTACTCATTTTAGATTCGGATAAATTTTATATATAATAGTACTTAGACAAATTTTAAAGTTTGAGAAAAAAGAATATTCCTTCCTTTCTATTTTTCCCATACTTTTTTAGTTGTCCCAGAACTGTACTCTTTTTCCTTTTTTTAAACACCAAAAACTTTTTTAATATTCTAAAATTATTTTTACTTTTGAAATTAAAATCATGGTATTTTAATTTAATAAAAAATTTATTTTTAACATTAGATGCATTAAAATCAGCTTTTTTCTCCTTAAAATTTCGTGAGAGTCAATATGGGCATATATTTTGGGATTGAAGGAATTTATTTTATTATTATAAAAAATAACTAAATTTATATATCCTATATATATATTTTTTTTTCTTTTTCCTTCTTTTCCGATCCAAGATTGTCGAATTTAAGCGTATGAGTCAAAAGAAATATTTCAAATCTAAGATCGTCATATTACCTTCCCTTAATTGTATATAGCTCATCAAACATTTCAAATTAACAATAATTAAATAAATATTCAAATATTTGTATCTTGAAATTTTCTGTCAAAAGGATTTAGCCATAATCATGGAAGAAAAAGTTGTTATAATATGATTATGGACGTCCATGATCCACAAGATATGGTTCAGTTGGTGTTATGAATTAATCAGTCACTAACTCAGTGAATAAAATTACTTAAAAATCATAATAAAATAAAATTAAAGATATTTTAATTTTTACCCTTTTTTCCAAATGTAAATTTTTTAAATTAAAAACTACCTACTTTTTAAAAAATTACCCATTCTAAAAATACTATCTATATGTATATAGAATAAAAATTATATATTTAACTTCTCCAAGAACACCCGCAAAGTGGGTGCACCAAAATCTACTGTTATTAACGTTGTTTTTATATTATAATAACGTAACTTGGATGTTTCTCCTTCCACAAGGAATTGGTGAATTACTTAATTAACTATATGAAATTACTAGATAGCGATAGAAATCAGTATTATAGTTACTTTTGCTTCCGACGAGGCGCACAAAAATTGAAAAGTATGTATTAATAAAGCAAAAATTAGGGTACCACTTAAGTAATGCTGGAAGAAGAAATTAAAGAGGCTAGAAGAATTAAGAAATAATTGAACCATCGAACGAATTATGAATTAGTCAAAGATCAATTGCGATCTCGGTGGTTATTTTAAAATAAATAAAATTAATTAGTGGAAATTTTTTAACTACGAATAATTAAAAGATTACTTTTAATAGTGAAGTTTTGATTTTATAAAAGAGATTAAGAAACTCTCATATGTCACATTTTTAAATCAATTTTTTCCCTTTTTGATTTTTCGATGACTAAATAGATTCTTCAAATAGTAATTTTAGATCATATTGCCAGTAATTAAACCGTAAGGAACATAATAGCAGAAAGAAGTATCATCAAATTGGTTGACTATGTAATTCAACATGCTGAAGAAGTTAATTAATTTTTATATTTTCTTACCTTCTTTTTCCCTAAAGATAATAATCAGATCATTTTATAAAATTTAATTGAATGGATATGACATAATTTGATTTCTACCGTAACATATAATCCTTTCTTTACATCAAAATCAAACATTTAATGCGAAAAAACAGATATATATATATATATATTAAATAGAGCAAACATTTCAATTCTACACAGACCAAAACAAATCTTGCAATTTATTTGTTTGAAACTTATTTATTTACAATCTTCAATTGAATCATTAAATTAGGAGTTTATTCATTGATAATCATATATGAACCTACGCATTTATTTGTGTTACTCTTAACTGTCTATATTTTTTTGATAATATGATGGTCGATATCTGAAGTAGGAGAAGGTGGGATTTGAATTCTAGAAGCTTTTGGTTGTTGTTAGGGGTGTGAATAAGATATATATATATATATGTTTACAAACTATCGAGGTTTGACCTGAAAAATTTAAATTCGATTTAGTTATTGTCGTCGAACGAATCGAATTCAAGTAGCCTAATACTTGACTTAAATAATTTACGAGCTTAATCGAGCATTTTGTTTAATGTATATTTTTTTAATTTTCAATCAGTATTGAAAAATATCAATTTGAGTTTGGCTCAAGCTTAACTACAAAATAATCGAGTTTGAAATCGAGCATACATATCGAATTCATTTTTCACTAGGAAAATAAGTCTAATCGAATTTAATCAAGTAAACTTGAATAATTTAATTTTTATCTCTAATCAAATTCAAATTTCAAAAATAAAACTTGACTGAATTTGAACTAAGTTTTAAGACTCAAATTTCCAGATGAGCTCAAGTCTTT
>JAQSVH010208508.1:0-15188 GCA_029448705.1 Adansonia digitata
TAATGAAAATAATATGTAAAAAAATTAAAATTAATTAAAAATTTTAATGAATTTTGACCAAAGGGATTTTTTTCATCCCTTTGGCCAAACCTTCCCCTAGAACTAGGAGGATTTTTCATTTTAGAAGATTGGTTTTCGAGAAGAAAAAACACCAAAAAATACCCAGTTGTTTTCAAGTTTTAAAGCTTTAAAGTATATTTTCTTCTAAAAAGCTTTTGTTTTTATTAATTTCTTTCATGTTTTTTCTTAATAGTGAGCTAAAATCATGCTTAAGGTCATGGATTTTTATCCATGTTGAAAGGCTAGGCTTGATGGCTTTGAGCTATTTTCTTTCACTTGTTTGTTATGTTTGTTATTTTATAATACCTTTTTTGGTTTCTTATGATTTTTTTATGATATTGATTGTTGTGTTATGATGTTATATTTGTCATATATATGATTATATGTATATTATTTTCCTTAGTATTTTCTTGTTGATATGTTAGAAAAATATGTTTATATGTTTATTTTTTAATGATTTATTATATGATGATGCTGATTTATACTTGATAAAGCTTGGATATCTGATTTTCAAGTTGGAAAATTTTGTTTGGTAGATTATATGGTGTTGGCCTAAATTCATGTATATGTATGTGATGATTTTTTTAATTTTTGTGGCTATTTATACATATAGAAAGTTTAAGGACTAATTTGTAAAAATAAAATAAAATAAAAAATAATTTCTAGCTATTCCATGCTTGGTCAAAACCCACATATACTTTTAGGGATGAATTTTATGCATTTTATCAAGTGAAAATACATGTTTTGGATTTTTGGGTTTTTTTGTAATTTTAGAAAGTTAAAGGACTTTTGAGTAAATGTTGGAAAATTTGTTCTAAGGCAAAAGAAAAGTGGTTGAACCTCCCTTGTAACCTTTGGATGTGATTTTTGTTTTATTTAAATATATTTGATGTTTACTTTTGTGTTTTTAGTATGTAGAAACCAATTTGAAAATCTAGAATAGTTTAAGGATTGTTAGGAAAATCCAGCAATTTTGGTCAAAATTGTCATCTTTAACATAAAATCATCCATTTGGAGTATTTTAGAATAGAGTGTAGAACATATTAAAACCTTTTCTATTTTTTGGTTCTCTGTTAGGATATGAAATGCAATTTTTAAAAATTTAGGGACTTATCGCATTTTACACATCTTAGGTCATCTTTGACATCTATACTACCCATTTAGGGTAAAATCATCATTATTTACCTTTTTGTGTCTTTTAGGGTTGCTGAGATACTTTCACATCGAATGTATACTTAGGGCATTTTGGTAAGTTTCCTAAAACTAAGTCCAATACAATCACAAGGATGCTTCTATGCCAAAGGTATGTATTTAGGATAGGTTCACCTTTGTATGGCCATTTTTGTGCCTTTTAGGGCTTTTATGTCTTTCATGTCAAAAATATACCTTAGGGGTATTTTGGTAATTTACTTAAAACCAAGTTTGATGTAGTCATTGGGATGCTTTTATGCCAATGGTGTGTATTTAGAATAGGTTCACCCTTCTGTGATTATTTTTGAGTCTTTTAGAGTTACCAGCATACTTTCATATTGAAAATACAAATTAAAGATAGGTTCATCATTTTAGACTATCTCTGAGTCTTGTGATGCTCTATTAATATTTTTAATAAGATCTAATTTTTTAGAAAATTAAGGTAATATTTCCAAGTTAAAATAATATGTGGAATTCCTCCTAGAATTTTAAAAGGTTTCTATCGATTATTTTAACAATGAGATATTTTTTTCAAAATGAAAATTGGGACTTTCATAAATTTAAAAAAAATAAAACTTTCATCCTTTAACCCTTTAGTGGGGTGTGAAAGATATTTTTATTTTTTAAAACCTTTTAAGTTCCTCTGGTTTTTTGGTGGGGTAGAAAAAGAATGATAATAAATTTTCATCTTCCACTAGTCCTCCAGTGAGGTGCATAAGAGATTTTATTTTTTAAAAATTTCAAAAATCGATTTTCTTAACATGGGCTAATAAATTGGTTTCATATTATTTTGGGAATTATAATCAAATTCCATATGTTGAAATCAAATAAACTTTAAAATTAAAGTTAACATGTAATTAATTAGGTACCAATTTTTAGGCATTATGAGATGGTGATCTTTACTTGTGTTGTAATTAGCTCCTAAACCCTTCTAAATGATCTCTGGTTTGATCACTGTCCTTGGAAGTGGTATTCTAGGGTTTTGCAATCCTTGAAATATGAACTTTGATAGGTGACCATCTCACCTAGCCCAAACAGACCAGTGGCGACTCCAAGTAGTCATTTTGTAATGGCTATTTTGGGTTAAATCGAATGAGCAATTCATCTTGGCCACCTAGTCCCCAAAGATGAGAAAATATTAATAATGATATGGAGTATAAAATTAAAAAAAACATAAAATATAGATATATCAACAAATCTAGGAACAAAGGCTCTTTAAGTTAGGCTTGGTTAGAATTCAAGTTTGGGCCATATTTCGACAGCTTGGTGACTCAACTGGGGACATTTTAGAGAGTTGGGCCTAAAATTAATTATGTGCTTACTAAATTTAAATTAATTCGATTTGAATTGGTTTTTTATTTTAAATTCCCTTTTTAAGAAACTAATTTTTTCTTTTCATTATATTAATATGTATTTTTGCACTAATCCTTTTGTGTTGTCTTATTTTTTTTTAGGGATTAGGAGGGTGGGTTTTATTTTTAATGTTGTGTTACAAAAGGTATACCTGTCCCTTCGCACACTGTGCAAATGTGTAGTAGTTATTCCTCCATTAGATATGCAAAAGGGCATAGATACCAAATATTTTAAAAGGGTGAAGTAAGTCTGCCATTTGACGTGTTAGCCACTATCTAGGCTAGCGAAAAGCCTATCGAGTTTAGATTCTTACACTTACCTAAAGAGTTTGCCTCGTTATGGGATGAAAGATACGCCCACTGGAATTAAACCTATTCTGATATAAATTTGAAATGGATAAGGATAAAATACCTTGTTTCTCTCTGGGCTCAAGGAATTTGAGAACCTAATTAGAGGTCTAACCTCAACCTCACATAGTGAACCATACTAAACTTTCAGTCAAAACCATGCTTGATTTTAGGTGTCACCAAAATCAGGGACACATGAAGGGACAAAGCTATCTCTTTCTCTTTATTTTAATACTTTTATTTATTTAGATAATTTAAATATATTATTTGAATAGTTTGAGTTTTATTGCTTTGAAATTTATTTGGTCAATTTGATGCTTTATTTGAACAATTTGTGATTTTCATTGTTTCAAACTTTTATTCAAATTTAATATCTTTTGAGGATAATAACTCATTTTCTTTTTCCTTTTAGTGCATTTTTCTTTCCTCATATGCATATAGGAATGCTCGCTTTAAAAAAGAATTTCAACTTAGATCAATTTTCATTTAACTTTATGGCTAAACCAATACATACAATGGTTAATTCCAAGGAATTTGAAGGTATTCATTTTGAGTTCGAATTCAATTAGAAAAAGCTGGAACAGTATACCAAGGGGTTTTGTGCCAGATTTGTTGAAGATCACACATTTAGACCTATGCAAGAATAATCTGAGAGAGTTAGTTGAAATACAGGATTAGTCGAGAAATGCAAAGCAAACCTAGTTTATAGACAAGTATGGACAGATTGCTCTTTTATTTAAAATACACATGGATGAATCATTAGTCATGGCTATGATTGAGTTTTGGGATTCGTTATTCCGATGGTTCTTGTTCAATCAACATGACATGAGTTTGACTATGGAAAAGATTTTAGCTCTACTTAGGCTTGGGCCTTTGGAGATGGGGCCCGTCTATTACAAATAGCATAATTTGACTAGCTCGAATAAAAAATTGAATCAAATTCTAGATCTGGATTTCAAAGCCAGCCAACATCATAAGGAGCAGAAAGGGAACATTAGTGTCATTCCATGGTAGTTTCTATGAAAATATATCCAAATGCAATCTGACACTAAGAAAACTCTGGATGCATTTAATCTTGCTATATGTGGGATGGTTATCTTCTTGAGAGTGTTGGGGCATGTAGAGGCAACAGTTGTGGATTTATTTAACCATTTAAAAAGAAAAATGCACCCAACTCTAGCAATTCTATCTAAGATGATTCAAGCGCTTATTGCATACCGAAAAGAAAGTCAAGAAAGATTATGTGGAAGTGCTCTATTCTTATATATCTAGGCCTAAAGTCATTTTTAGGGCGAAAGGGCGGAGAAAGTTTAATCCTATTTCCCACATTCTATCCCTTTTCAAGAATTCATTAAAGAAGAATGGCTTAAGTCTAAAATCAAGAAACAATGGGTTGAAATGCTTAAGAACTTGGCTTTTAGTGGTATAACTAGAGCTCACCTTGGTTTTCACCAAAACATTTTGTTTATCGATATGGTAATTTGCTTTATGTGCTTTTACTTGGCATTTGAGGCACCATGGATTATGCTCCATTATTAGTTGGAGGCAATATCAGTCATATCAATCATCCCTATGACTTTAAATCTGGCTAGTGTGGACCTAGAATATCAACGTGAAGATTATAGAAAGTCATCTTAGATAGCCATTTTACATTGGAGAAAGAGGCATGAGTCGGGGCTATGTGTATACATAGATAAGACCACTCCAAGGTATGATGCTTGAAAAAGAGTTAGAGGCTATAACATAATCATTCCTAACTGAAATGGGACCATTCCTCAATTATCTATCCAACCAGAGCCTAACATGCCATTTGAGTTTAATTTGATCATGGAGAAAGCTATTAGGGAACAAAAAAGAATGAGTGACAAGAATCGTCAGCTCCAATTAGAATTGGCATATTTATGAATAAAAATGGAAGCAAAAGGAAAAGAAGTAGAAAGAATGGAAAAAAAATACAATCTAATGAAGAATGACTAGATTGAATAAAACAAAAAGATAAAGCTTGCTGAGATCTAGGAGTTTTAGTAGCATTGCTAAGGGAATAAGGGAGGAAATGCATAAGCTTAGTGAAGAGCTAGAAGTATGGAAGGCTAAAGCTTTGTAAATAAAAGCCAAGCAAGCTATTTTCAAAAGAGAAAGAAAATAGCATATTGATACACGTATCCAGCTAAGGAGGTCTATTAAAATGAATGAATGACTCCAAGCTGCCATGAACCAAAAGCATGGAGGAGTATCTTGATTGCTTGAATAAAGACAAGGCCTCAATATAACTTTACAAAAATGGGACTAAAACTACAATGCAAAAGAGATGACATTCGCGCCTTGGTACAAGCCTACTATAATCTGGATGCATATTGGGCTAACAAACTATGGTGGCTAAGAATAATGGTAGAAGGTAGGCAGCTAATTCTTTTGGCTTACAGATGTACCTAGGTCATCTTATAGAAAATATCCACTTAGTCTTTATCCATGTGAAGGAAAATGATGTAGTGTATTAAAGTCTTACAAATGCAGATTAACCTATAAGAGAATACAAGCATGCTATACTTTAGTTTTTGGATAAGGCTCAAAAATAATTTGATCAAGTTAGGACTTTCCTTTGATGTAATCCCTACATGATCAATGATATGAATATGTATAAAAGTTAATGGAAAATTTTGAGTTCAAAATCTTTTATTAAAGCAAGCATATCTACAAATGCAATCATATACTTACACCATGCATACATACACCCATACATAAACACACATATGTACATACATACACGATTGTTAATTTCATTAGTTCATAAATAAGAATTAACTCAAAGAAATTTGGAATTCTATTAAAATTCTAACATTGCAAACCTAGAAAGATCAACTCAACCATTACCCACTCATTGGTACTTATAGGAAGAATGGCTAAAGATCATTTGGCAAGACTTAAGCAATTGGAAGCAAGATATCGAGAGGCCCAAGAGGCCATAATGAAAAGACAAGAAGAAATATGACTACAGATCACCAAGATAATGGAATTGCTCATGGCTAAAGAGCCATCTCGCCCACAGCCTAAAATTATTAATGATACTCCTATAGAGGATTCGGGGGTATAAGCTAAAAAATAACCTATTAATGCTCAAGATACACAATTACCAAGCCCAAAAAATATACCTCCTTTGCCAGTCATCCACATTAATCTTAACACTTTTGCACAAAGGGTGGATACAAGAATTGTAGTTACACAAGAAGAGTAAGTAGGTCCTCATGCTAATGAGCAAAAGAAGCGCAAATAGAAAGGTAAGGAGCAAATTGAAACATAAAGTGAACAAAATTATAACTATTTGAAAGAAGACTAAAAGCTATAATAGGGGCTGAATTGTATAGCAATGTTGATGTTGAAGATCTTAGCTAAGCACTAGATTTTTCCTTCTGTTAAAATTTAAAATGCCTAAATTTCAGAAGTACAAAGGCTACATCCCCTTAAGCATATATGAAGATGTTCATTCGAAAGATTGCCGGATATGCTCAAAAGATAAGCTCTTGATTCACTACTTTTTAAAAAGTTTAATGGGATCAATGCTCATATGGCACAACAATCTGAACCAAACCAGATCTAATGTTGGACTAACCTGGCAAATGCATTTTTACAATAGTATAAACACATGGCCAAATAAGTACTAGATAGGCTAACTCTATAAAACATGGAAAAAATTCATAGAGATATGGCCTTTCAAGTTCAACCTCCATTGATAGAGAAAGAGACTATAATGTTGTTTATAAATACTTTGTGCCCTTTCTACTATGATATGCTAGTAGGGAATGCAACCAAGAATTTCACTGACCTTGTCATATCAGATGAAATGATTGAAACGGCTGTAAAGGCCAAAAAAACCACAATTGGTGAATTTTCCACTGGAAAAAAGGTAGGACTTGGCAAAAAGAGAGAAAAGACTCCATCTATTAATTTTGTTGGACAACTTTATCACCAAGGACCTCGCCTATATTACTAAAACCAAGGTCGACAGTCTCAAAATACTTACTCTTTCAATGTATTTTGAACTTTTGCTCTATCAACCCCGTAAACCATCATTACAAATTTGCCTTTCTAAAATCAAACCAAGCCCAATACAAATCAACCAATACAAAGAACTAATCAGTTTAGACCCCATTATGAACCTCTTTTTTATTCTTATAAGGAAATATTTTATAAACTTTTAGCTTTATTGGTAGCTCCTTTTGTTTTCCAAACTATATGAGGCAATTTTTCCAACTGGCATAATTTGAATGCCTACTATGAGTATCCTATGATGGCCACTTAATCGAGAACTGTCCAACTTTCAAGAAAAAGGTCTAGAGCCTTCTTAAAGTGGGTGCCTTTAAATTTGATCAAGCTCTGAGACCAAATGTCACAGTAAATCCTTTGCTTAGTCATTTCAAGCCTAGAATTAGTTCTTTAATAGCTAAAAAAGAGTGATCGATGAAGATAAATGTTCAAGAAATCAAAACCCTAATGGAAAAAGTTTGGATGTTCTTGATTAAAGGCAAAATCCTTGGTTAGAATCATAGAAGCATCAATACCCAATCTAATCTTGGGGTTAACTTTTACATGTTCCACAAAACTTTAGGATACACTTTGCAAAAATATTTAGAATTTTTAATCATAATTCGAAGGATGGTGAATAGTGGCAAATTTAATTCTATGAGAAAATTAGCCAGAAAAAATAGAGGTCAGTCAACATAACCGATAACGGGCTATCATAATCACCCTACAGTGTTGGTTGCCCTTTCATTATTTACTATAATCAGCAAAAGGCTTTTTCTCCTAAAATGAAAAGTGTTCCTAGACTCATAATTAAGGTACCAATGCCCTTTCCATATAATGACAATAAACAAGTGCCATAGAAGTGATGACCAACTAGCTAACTAGCCTTCATCGATATAACTAGGATCAACCATGTAGCATGAAGTGGATAGCATTATGGCCATGATATTGGTGAAGATGATGACAAAGCAAAGTCAAAGTGATAAACATCTTAAAAAATCACGGTTACTAAAAATGTCCAATTGAAGTCCAATAATCTATGAAGGAAAAAAAAGCAGTCAAATTTCTTAAGTTTATAATGCATAGTGAGTATAACATTGTAGAGCAATTGAAACAACAACCTGCAAAAATCTCCCTATTAACTTTACTACTTAACTCAAAACATGCATCGAAATACCTTATTACAAGTGCATAAACAAGTATACATTCCTCAGATATATCTATAAACAGACTTAATCACCTAGTAAATAATATTGTTGCTAATAATTTCATTTCATTCAACGAGGATGAAATACCACCAAGATAGACTACATTTGCAAAAGTGCTGCACATAACAACAAATTGCAATATCACCATATTGCCCAAGTTTTTATTGATAATAGATTAGCTCTTAATGTGATGCCATTAATCACTCTTTCCCGCTCGCCAGTAGATGCTAGCCTAATTAAACATAGCTTAACGATTGTTAAGGCATTTGATGGAACACAATGGAAAATTAAAGAGACCATTTCAATTACTTTAAATATTAGTCTATGCCTGTTCAAGATAGGGTTTTATGTCATGGATATCATCCTAGCATTCAATTGTTTATTAGGATGACCATGGATTCATTCTACCAATGATATACCATTATCGCTTCATCAAAAGGTCAAATTTGTACTCAATGAAAAATTGGTTAGCATGTTTAAGGAAAAAAAACTTATAGCCATGACTTCTATTGAGGCATCGTATGTTAAGACAAACTCAAAGCTAAAGAATATTCATTTTAAACTTTTGACATTGTTAATGCTACTTTTATGGCAAAAGAATCTATAATCCCTAAGCCCAAACATTCAAAGAGCACTTTTATGGCCTCAAGCATATGATTAGGAGAGAGGGCTAAGTCAAAAAAAGGCTTAAAAGATATTTACAAGGGATAAGTTGGTCCATTAATACAATGGGTAAAAGAGACAAACATGGGTTGGGTTTTCAACGAAAAAGGGTCAGAAGAATAAAAAGATAGAGAACAAAAATCAAGAAAGGAAGTTAACCCAAGCATGAGTCAAGAATCAGGCTAGAAGATAGCTTTTTACCCTTCTTTAAAGTAAATTTTTCATAGTGGAGGAGTCGTTAATCTAGAAACCAAAGAGAAAGAGAACAAAGATGGTGTAATGATGATCAACAAGGCTTTTAAGAAGTGCCAAATCACCATTCTTAGAGAAAACAATGAATAAATGCCTAATTTTGTCTGAGGTCTCTTCCTTGTTAGTCCAAAAATATTCGAGATACAAAATTAGTCACTTCTCCTAGTGAAGGTAAATTTCCCTTGGGGGAATGTACATTTTCAAGACGTATTTAGCTATGCTTAAATGATTATAAGTGCATGTCACAAAATTAGTGACATTTCAAAGGTCAGGAAGAGCAAATCTCAGACAAAAATGACAAACATCGAGGCAAAATAATTAACTTTTAACTTTATATTGAAATTTTAAAATTTATTTTTGCGAATGTTATCACGATTAAATTTCTTATTTTTTAAAATTTTTCAAGAATTTTAGTTAAATTTAGAAGTTGACCATTGTATATTTTTATTAATACATGTATGGTATTTATGCCGATACACACTTCAAAAAGTCAGAATATTAAAGGAAAATTTCATTAGCATTTTATAAGTATCATACTCGTAAAATTTTTTGGAAAAAATTGTTTCAAATTTTAGATTTCCATTTTTTAGATTTATTATTTTTATAAATTAATACGTAGATTATGTGTTGGATGAAGTTCATTTTTATAAAATTTGAATGTATTTTTGCAATTTTCTTGTTTTTAAGATACAAAGTTTTTTACTCCACAAATTTCTTTTGGTAAGATTTTTCTAAGTTTATAATTTTTAAAATTCTTTAAAAATTCTTTACATATCATTATTTAATTCATATTAAATTATTTTTTCAAAATTCAATTAATTTTATAAGTTTTGTTTTGTTTTTCAGAATTTTTCCTGTTTTCAAGATATGGAGTTTCTTACTCTGTAATTTTTTATGGATTTTTTTTAATATATACTTTTTAAAATTCTTTAAATATTATTATTTAATTCAAGTTGAATCAATTTTTTAAAATTTAATTTATTTTATGAGTTTTACATTTTTTAAAAATTTTTCCATTTTTAAGATACGGAGTTTTCTACACTGCAAATTTTTTAAAAAGTTTTTCGAGTTTATAACTTTCAAAATTCTTCAAATATTCTCATTAAATTCATACTAAATCAATTTATCAAAATTCAAGTTATTTTATGAGTTTTGCATTTTTTTGCATATAATAATTTTCCCCATAAAGGTTTTTTCATAAAATTTTATGAGTTTGCTATTTTTAACTTTTTTCTTATACATAAAAATTATTTTCATTTTTAAATTAAATTAAATCGATCATATGAAATTTTATTTCAAATACATAAGTTTTAATTTTTTTAATTTAATCCTTTTAGTTAATTTTTATGGTATAATTTTACATATTATACAAATATCACACAAAACTCTCTAAATTCAATGAGTTTATCAATGACACCATCCATAAGATGGCAAAATTAATTAATTTAAGTCAAATTATTTATTAATATATATCAAATCAAAAAAATTAAATATAAGAATAACAAAAAAAGAAAAAGACAAAAGGCTATTTGGCCAATAAGGTTTGGGAACCTTTTTGGCCGACTTTCCCACCTTGAAAAACCATGGGAGAAGTTTTCACAAATAGCTAATGATTTTCATAGCCAAATCTAGCCATTTTCAAGAATTTTTAAGTTTTCAAGCCTTTCAAGGTAATCTCATGTAGAAATCTTGTAATTTTTGCTTGTTTCCATCATTTTTCTTCATTTTTGTGAGTCAAAATCATGTTAACTCATGGATTTTCATCCATGTTGAAAGGCTAACATGTTGACAATGAACAATTTTCTATGTATTTAATATTTAATTTTTTTAGTTAAAGCTCAATTTTTTTTATGAAATATTTTTGTTGTTGATGAGGCATTAGTTTTTATGTGTATATATGTTTTCTTAATATTTTCATGTTAATTTGTTGATTTATACATTACATACTTATTTTTATGATTTTATTTTTGTATTTACGTTTGATGATATTTATTCATGGCTATTTTTATGATTTTGTATGATAAAATGTTGATGCATGATTACTCCTCACCTTGGCTGAATTTAATAGAAAAGTTTTTTATGATGATTTTATGCTTATTTTTTTTGTTGATTTTAAGGTTTTTAGGTTGGTTTACAACAATAGGAAATTTAAGGATTAAATTGTAAAAATTTTAAATTTGTTTCATATATTATCCTTGATTGGCTAAAACTCCTTAGCACTATGGAAGGAGTGTTTTAGGCATTCTCAAACATATTTTTTGCATTTCTTACATTTTAGGGGCTAATTTGTAATTTTACAAAGTTTATGGATTATTCTAGAAAAAATAAAAGATTTTGTTTCAAGTCCAAGGTGTTTGGTTGAATCTTCATGAGAATGTTTGCTATGTTTTACATGTTAATTTTCATATGTTTGGTGATTTTTGTGGTTCTTTCCATGTAGGGATCAAAATGCAAAATTAGAAAAGCTTATGAACTATTTAGCAAATCTTAGCATTTAGGGGTGAAATAGTCCTTTTCATCATTTTTAAATACTAATATTCTTGTGGTCTTCCATAGGGGTATAGAAATTATTAGAAGTTTCATATTCTTTTAATTTTTCATTAAGGTACAAAAAGCAATTTTGAAAAGTTTAAGGACTTACTCACGAAATAGCAAATTTCTTGTTCTAAGGCCATATGTACTTGCCTGATTTGATTATATGATTTTGGAAATAATTTTCATAATTTTTTTGTGATGTATATCGTGTTTAATTATAAGTTTATTTTGTATAGGGACTAAATTGTAAAGTTAGAAAAATATTAAAGACTATTTAGAAAAAATTTGCATTTTAGAGTTAATGTGACATTTTTGATATTTTAAAAACGTTTCTAACATTCCTATGGCCTTCCGTAGGGTGTAGAAATTATTACAAATTTTCACATTCTTTCAGTGTTTCATTAGGGTACAGAATACCATTTTGAAAAGTTTGGGGACTTATTAGCAATTTATACATTTTAGGTCTATCTTGATGTTTAAGTTGCCCATGGAGGGTATAAATGTTATTTCATATCATTTTTGAGCCCTCTAGGTTACCAGTATACTTATAGGTCGAAACAACACCTTAGAGGTATTTTAATAATTTTTTCTTAAAACTGATTCCTTAATAATCACTAGGATACGTATAGGTTAAAGGTGCATAATAGGGAAAGGTTTGTCTTTTTATAGAGTTGTTGAGTCCTTTATGCTTAATAAGATACTTCCATGTTAAAGATATACCTTAAGGACATTTTACTAATTTATGTTAGAACCAAGTCCTACATGATCAGCGGGAAACTTCTATATTAAAGGTGTACAATAGAATAGGTTCATTTATTTATATAGTTATAGAATCCTTTAGCGTTACGAAGATATGTATACATTAAAGGTATTCCTCAGAGATATTTTATTAATTTCTTTTAAAACTAAGTCTTTTAGGGTCGCTTGGATACTTTTAAGTTAAAGGAGTACTTTAAAGGACATTTTGGTCATAGCGACCACACTTAGGTCCTTAGAGTTGAGCTTAGTACATTTTGTCTAAATTGAGTCTTAGGGTGATTTTTATTATTAATAATATTATTAATAAAATTGGAATTTTTGAAAAATTAAGGTAATGTCTCCGATGTTAAAATAGTATGTAGAATTTCTCCCAGAATATGAGAGAGATTCAAGAATTATTTTAATAACAAGATATCCTTTTTTAAGAAAATGAAAATTGAGATTTTTTTTAAATTTTGGAAAATTAAATCTTTCATATTCCATTGGCTTTTTAGTGGAGTACAAAAAAGACTGATAAAAACTTTTATCTTCTTCTAGTCTTCTAGAAAGGTGTAAAAAATATTATAATTTTTAAAAAAATTAAAAACCCAATCTTTCCATCTGGAATAATAAATTTGTTTCATAAAATTTTATTTTAAATATGGTAAAATTATACTTAAATATCAAATAATAAAATTGAATAAAAATCAAAATTTATGTTAACACATGATTAATAAGGTATTGATTGTCGAGCAACATTAGAAGTTGATCTTTACTGGCAATTATAACCAACCACAAACCCTTTCATGCGATTTCAAATATTTTCACGGACCTCAAAATTTGTTTTAAAGGTTTCGTAACCCTTGAAAATATAAACTCCAACAAATGACCAATCTCAGCTAGTCAAAATAAGATTAGTTGTGCTCCAAAATAAATAGCTGTTCTGTAATGACTATTTAGAGTTAAGTTGAGTGGGCGATTCATCTCAACAATTTAGTCCCCAAACATGAAAACAGGAAAGATAATGATATGGTCCAAATTAAAGAAAATAATAACATATGGATATATATAAGAATACTTGGTACACAAGCCATTTTAAGTTCAACTGGTTACGATTTGTATCTGGGCTATGTTGCAACAGAACCGAATGATGATTCTGAAATCTGCTATGTACTCCCAAAGATATTTGGAAATATTAGACTATTATCAAGAAAATGGTAGTGTTTATGCCATTTTCGGAGTAATTCCAAGAACTCGCTTTGATATTTAAAGATCATTTTTGTAAAAGAACTTAATGTGTTAAAGTATCATTTTCTGAAATGAAATGTATATAACTTTTTATTAATCTTTAATTTCTTTCATATCAAAATTCTTTTCTTTTTCTTTTACATACATATACACATGTCATGCGATATATTTGCTTGCAGATCATCCAATTAAAGAAAAATGAATGATTTTAATCAGCCTCTAGAGATTGAATTTAAATGAATGTTTGCTAGAATGAATTAAATTTCGAAGTGGAAAAAATACTTTGCCTCCTGATTTGCTAAAAATAATTGAGCCAAAAGATGAATGAATAATGCCCCATGAAGAGTCCATAGAGGTGATAAATTTAAGGGATAATGAGGATGATAGAAAAAAAGTTAGAACAGGGAATGCTCTCATGCTTATCATTAAAACAAAATTGATAAGTTTGCTCCAAGAGTTTAAAGTTGTATTTACATGGTCCTGTCAAGATATGTTGGGCCTAGATACAAGGATTGTAATCCATAAATTACCTCAAAACCAGATTGCAAGCCAATTTAGCAAAAGTTAGAGAAAAAAATCAAAAATGCTTCTAAAGATTAAAGAAGAGGTAAAGAAACAATTCGAGGTAAGATTTCTCAAAGTGGCAAAATACCCAGAGTGGGTTGTGAAAATCGTCTCAGTTTTTATAAAGATAAGAAAGTCAGAATGTGTGTAGATTATCAGGCTTTGAATTGAGCAAGTCTAAAAGACAATTTCTTTCTTCCTTATATTGATACTTTGGTTAACAATACCATAAAAAAAACTATCTATTTTCTTTCATGAATGGATTCTTTAGGTATAAACAAATCAAACTGGCACTAGAAGACAAGGAAAAGACCACGTTTGTTACATTATGGGGAACTTTTTGTTAAAAGCTGAACTTTTGTTATAAGGTGATGCCAATTAGATTAAAAATGCTAAGGCAACTTATTTGATAGCAATGGTTTCTTTATAACATGATATGATGCATAAAGATATTGATATGATTACCAAATCATCTTATTAAGAGTGGCATGTTCTAGATTTATGGAAATTGTTTAAAAGGTTAAGGAAATAATAATGGAAACTGAATCGAGCTAAATGTACTTCTTGTATAAGATGAAGGAAGTTTTTGGACTTTATTTTAAGTGAAAAAGGACTTGAAGTTGACTGTTAAAATATCAAAGCCATTTAAAAATTGCCACCTCCATATACACAAAAAAAGTAAAAAATTTCCTTAGAGGATTTAATTACATTGCCTGTTTTATTTCCCAGCTTAAGGATAAATGTTATCCAATTTTTTAGCTCCTTCAAAAACACAATCCGGCTGAATGGGATAAACATTGCCAAATGGAATTGAAAAAGCGAGCATTATTTATCAAATCTCTCTATTCTCGTACCACTAATTTTAGGGCGACCCCTCATATTGCACCTCACAGTGTTCAAAAGGTCAATGGGGTGCAATTAGGGCAACACATTGAAACTGAGAAGAAAAAAAGGGCTATTTATTACCTCAATAAAAATTTTCTAGTATATGAGGTAAATTATTCCCAAA
>JAQSVH010208529.1:0-15183 GCA_029448705.1 Adansonia digitata
TTTAAAAAGTTGGTGGGAAGTAAGTTTTCCTTATGAAACCAAAGCATCAATTCATTTATCCCAATGAGAAGAATGAATTTATGGTGCCTAATCATTAAAAGAAAGGAGCTTATTATATGAATTCATGTTTATGTTGATTGAAAAATAAACTTTAATTCTAAAAATGGTAGAAAAAGATGTTTTTCTTATGAAACCAAAGCTTCAATATCATTTATCCCAATGAGGAGAATGCGTTTATTATTCCAAACCATGAAAAGAAAAGAGATTATTACATAAATCCATGTTTATCCCAATTAACAGGCAAACGTTGATTCTAAAAAAGGGTGGGAAGTGAAGCTTTTCTTATGAAAGCAAAGCATCAATTCATTTATCCTAAAGAGGAAATGAATTTATGGTGCCCAATAATTGAAAGAAAGGAGATTATTATGTGAATCCGTATCTATCCCAATTGAAAAATGAACTTTAATTCTAAAAATGGTAGAAAAGGATATTTTTCCTTTGAAGCCAAAGCTTTAATATCATTTATTCAAAAGAGGAGATTGTGTTAATGGTGCCTAATCACAAAAAGAAAGAAGATTATTATGCGAATCCATGTTTCTCTAAATCAACGAACGAACATTAATTCTAAAAATGGTAGAAATAAAAGTTTTTTTTGTGAAACCAAAGCATGAATATCATTTATCCTAATGAGAAGAATGTGTTTATGGTGCCCAATCATGAAAAAAAGGGAGATTATTATGTGAATCCATGTTTATCTCAATTAATGGATGAACTTTAATTGTAAAAATGGTAGAAAGGAAGCTTTTCTTATGAAACCAAAGCATCAATGTCTTTTACCTTAACTAGGAGAATATGTTTTTGGTTCCTCATAATTAAAAGAAAGGAGCTTATTATGTGAAACCGTGTTTGTCCAAATCAAAAGACGAACATTAATTCTAAGAATGGTAGAAACTTAACTTTTTCTTATAAAACCAGAGCATCAATATCATTTATCCCAAGAGGAGAAAAAGTTTATGGTTCCTAACCATGCAAGAAAGGAGATTATTATGAATCTACGTTTATCTCAATTGACAGATGAGCTTTGATTCTAAAAAAAGGTGGGAAGAGAAGTGTTTCTTATGAAACCAAAGCATCAATTCATTTATCAAAATGAGGCGAATGAATTTGTGGTGCCCAATCATTAAAAGAAGGGATATTTTATGTAAATCCATGTTTATCCCAATTGAAAAATCAACCTTAATTCTAAAAATGGTAGAAAGAGATTTTTTTTTTATGAAACCAAAGCATTAATATCATTTATTCTAATCGGGAGAATAAGTCCATCGCACCAAATCATGAAAAGAAAGAAGATTATTATATGAATCCATGTTTGTCCAAATTAACAAACGAACATTAATTCTAAAAATGGTAGAAAGAGAAGTTTTTCTTATGAAGCCAAAGTGTCATTATCATTTATCTTAATAAGGAGAATGAGTTTACAGTTCCTAACATGAAAATAAAGGAGATTATTATGTAAATCTGTGTTTATCCCAATTGATAGATGAGCTTTGATTCTAAAAAATGGTGGGAAATAAAGTTTTTCTTATGAAATCAAAGCATCAATTCATTTATCCTAACAAGGAGAATGAATTTATAGTGCCTGATCATTAAAAGAAAGGAGATTGTTATGTGAATCCATGTTTATCCAATTGATAGATGAACTTTAATTCTAAAAATGGTAGAAAGATAAGCTTTTCCTATGAAACCAATGCTTCAATATCATTTATCCCAATTAGGAGAATGCATTTATGGTACCCAAACATGAAAAGAAAAGAGATTATTATGTGAATCTATGTTTGTCCAAATTGATGAACGAACATTAAATCTAGAAATGGTAGAAAGAGAAGTTTTCTTATAAAACTAAAGCATTAATATCATTTATCCCAATGAGGAGAATGTGTATACAGTACCCAATTATGAAAAGAAAGAAGATTACTAGGTAAATCCATTGTTATCACAATTGATAGACGAACTCTAATTCTAAAAAAATGAAAGGATGTGAGGTTTTTCGTATGAAACAAAAGCATCAATTCATTATCCCAATGAGGAGAATGAATTTGAAGTGCCCAATCATTAAAGGAAAAGGGATTATTACGTTAATCCATGCTTATCCCAATTGATGAATGAACTGTAATTGTAAAAATGATAGAAAGAGAAGCTTTTTTTAGGAAATAAATGCATCAATGTCATTTATCCTAATTAGGAGAATATGTTTATGGTTCCTCATCATGAGAAGAAATGAGATTATTATGTGAGTCCGTGTTAGTCCAAATCAACTAACGAACATTGATTCTAAAAAAGGTAGAAAGAGAAGTTTTTCTTATGAAACCAAAGCGTTAACATCATTTATCCTAACGAGGAGAATGAGTTTATGGTTCCTAGCCATGAAGAGAAAAAAGATTATTAGGCTAAGCTATGTTTATCCCAATTGACAGATGAACTTTGATTTTAAAAAATGGTGGAAAGTGAAGTTTTCCTTACGAAACTAAAGCATCAATTCATATATCCCAATAAGGAGAATGAATTTGTGGTGCCCAATCATTAAAAGAAGGGAGATTACTATGTGAATCCGTGCTTATGCCAATTAAAAAGCGAACTTTAAAAATGGTAGAAAGGGATTTTTTCCTTTGAAACCAAAGCTTCAATATCATTTATCCCAAAGAGGAGAATGTGTTTATGGTGCCTAATCACTGAAAAAATGGAGATTGTTGTGTGAATCCTTGTTTGTCCAAATCGATGAACGAACATTAATTCTAAAAAAGGTAGAAAGAGAATTTTTCCTATGAAACCAAAAGCATCAATATCGTTTATCCCAATAAGGTGAATTGTTTATGGTTCCCAATCATGAAGAGAAAATAGGTTATCATGTGAATCCATATTTATCCCAATTGACACACAAACTTTGATTCTAAGAAATGGTAGGAAGTGAAGTTTTTCTAATGAAACCAAAGCATCAATTCATTTATCCCAATGAGGAGAATGAATTTGTGGTGCCCAATTATTAAAAGAAAGGAGACAATTATTTGAATCCGTGTTTATCCTAATTAAAAAATTAACATTAATTCTAAAAATGGTAGAAAGAGATGTTTTTCTTATTTACCCAAAGCTTCAATTTCATTTATCCCAATAAAGAAAATGTGTTCATCATGCCCAATCACGAAAAGAAAGGAGATTATTATATGAATCTGTGTTTGTTGAAATCAATGAACGGACATAAATTCTAAAAATAGTAGAAAGAGAAGTTTTTCTTATAAAACTGAAGCATCAATATCATTTATCCCAATGAGAGAATGTGTTTATGGTGCCCAATCATGAAAAGAAAGGAGATTATCATGTGAATCCATGTTCATCCCAATTGACAGATGAACTTTGATTCTAAAAAAGGGTGGGATGTGAAGTTTTTCTTATGAAATCAAAGCATCAATTCATTTATCCCAATGAGGGAAATGAATTTGTGGTGCCCAATTATTAAAAGAAAAGAGATTACATTTGAATCCGTGTTTATCACAATTAAAAAATGAACTTTTATTTTAAAAATGGTAGAAAGAGATATTTTTCTTATGAAACCAAAGCTCCAATATCATTTATCCCAAAGAAGAAAATATGTTCATGGTGCCTAGTCATGAAAGGAAATGAGATTATTATGTGAATCCATGTTTGTCAAAATCGATGAATGAAAATTAATTCTAAATATAGTAGAAAGAAAAGTTTTTCTTATGAAACCAAAGCATCAATATCATTTATCCCAATGAGGATAATTTGTTTATGGTGCCCAATCATGGAAAGAAAGGAGATTGTCATGTGAATCCATGTTCATCCCAATTGACAGATGAACTTTGATTCTAAAAAATGGTAGGATGTGAAGTTTTTCTTTTGAAACCAAATCATCAACTAATTTATCCTAATAAGGAGAATGAATTTGTGGTGCCAAATCTTTAAAAAAAAAGGAGATTATTATGCGAATACATATTTATCCCAACTAAAAAATGAACTTAAATTCTAAAAATGGCAGAAAGAGAAGTTTTTTCTTTGAAACTAAAGCTTCGAAATCATTTACCCCAAAGAGGAGAATATGTTAACGATGCCTAATCACAAAAAGAAAGGAATTTATTATGTGAATCCACGTTTGTCAAAATCGACGAACGAACATTAATTCTAAAAATGGTAAGAAGTGAAGTTTTTCTTATGAAACCAAAGCATCAATATCATTTATTCCAATGAGGAGAATGCGTTTATGGTGCCCAATCATCAAAAGAAAGGAGATTATGATAATCCATGATTATCCCAATCGGCAGATGAACTTTAATTCTAAAAAATGGTGGGAAGTAAAGTTTTTCATATGAAACCAAAGCATCAACTAATTTATCCCAATAAGGAGAATGAATTTGTGATGCCAAATCTTTAAAAGAAAAGAGATTATTATGCAAATTCGTGTTTATCCCAACTAAAAAATGAACAATAATTCTAAAAATGGTGGAAAGAGAAGTTTTTCCTTTGAAACCAAAGCTTCGAAATCATTTATCCCAAAGAGGAGAATGTGTTAACAGTGCCTAATCACAAAAAGAAAAGAGATTATTATGTGAATCTGTGTTTGTTGAAATCAACGAATGAACATTAATACTAAAAATGGTAGGAAGTGAAGTTTTTCTTATGAAACTATAGCATCAATATCATTTATTCCAATGAGGAGAATGTGTTTATGGTGCCCAATCATGAAAAAAATGAAGAGTATTATGCGTATCCATGTTCATCCAATTGATAGACAAACTATGATTCTAAAAAATGGTGGGATGTGAAGTTTTTCTTATGAACCTAAATCATTAACTAAATTATCCCAATCAGGAGAATGAATTTATGGTGCCAAATTGTTAAAAGAAAGAGATTATTATGTGAATCCGTGTTTATCCCAACTAAAAAATGAATTTTAATTCAAAAATGGTAGAAGAAGAAGTTTTTCCATTGAAACCAAACCTTCGAAATCATTTATCCCAAAGAGGAGAATGTGTTAATCATGCCTAATCACAAAAAGAAAGAAGATTATTGTGTGAATCCGTGTTTGTCCAAATCAATGAACGAACATTAATTCTAAAAACAGTAGAAAGAAAAGTTTTTCTTATGAAAAAAAGCATCAATATCATTTATCCTAATAAGGAGAATGTGTTTATGGTGCGCAATCATGAGAAGAAAGGAGATTATTGTGTGAATCCATGTTTATCCCAATCGATAGACAAACTTGTATTATAAAAAATGGTGGAAGTGAAGTTTTTCTTATGAAACCAAAGCATAATTCATTTATCCTAATAAGGAGAATGAATTTATGGTGCACAGTCATTAAAAGCAAGGAGATTATTATGTTAATCCATGTTTATCCCAACTGAAAAATGAACTTTAATTCTAAAATGGTAGAAAAAGATGTTTTACCCTTGCAACCAAAGCTTCAATATCAGTTATCCCAATGAGAATATGTTTATATTGCCTAATAATGAAAAAAATGGAGATTATTATGTGAATCAATGTTTATCCTAATTAATAGACAAATTTTAATTGCAAAAATAGTGGCAGGCGAAGCTTTTCTTATGAAACCAAAGTTTCAATGTCATTTATCCTAATTAGGAGAATGTGTTTATCATGCCTAATCATGAAAAGAAAAAAGATTATTCTGTAAATTCGTGTTTGTTGAAATCGACAAACAAACATTAATTTTGAAAATGGTAGAAAGAGAAGGTTTTCGTATGAAACAAAAGCTTCAATATCATTTACTGCAATGACCAGAATGTCTTTATAGTGCCCAATCATGAAAAAAAGGAGATTATTATGTGAATCCATATTCATCCCAATTGGCAGATGAACTTTGACTCTAAAAAATGGTGGGATGTGAAGTTTTTCTTATGAAACCAAATAACCAACTAAATTATCCCAATGAGGAGAATGAATTTGTGGCACCTAATCGTTAAAAGAAAGGAGATTATTATGTGAATCCATGTTTATCCCAATTGAAAAATGAACTTCAATTCCAAAAATATAGAAAGAGAAGTTTTTCCATTAAAACTAAAGCTTTAATATAATTCATCCTAAAGAAGAGAATATGTTAATGGTGCCTAATCACAAAAAGAAAGGAGATATATTATGTGAATCTGTATTTGTCCAAATTGACGAATAAACATTAATTCTAAAAATGGTAAGAAAATAAGTTTTTCTTATGGAACCAAAGCATCAATATCAATTATCCCAAAGAGGAGAATGTGTTTACAGTACCCAATCATGAAAAGAAAGTAGATTATTATGCGAATCCATATTTATCCTAATTGACAAATGAACTTTAATTATAAAAAATGGTGGCGAGTGAAGTTTTTCTGATAAAACTAAAGCATCAATTCATTTATCATAATGAGGAGAATGAATTTGTGGCGCCCAACCATTAAAAGAAAAGAGATTATTATGTGAATCCGTGTTTATCCCAATTAAAAAATGAACTTTAATTTTAAAAATAGTAGAAAGAGGAGTTTTTCCTCTGAAACTAAAGCTTTAAAATATTTATCCCAAAGAGGAGAATGTGCTAATGCTGCCTAATCATAGAAAGAAAGAGGATTACTATGTAAATCCATGTTTGTCGAAATCGACAAATGAACATCAATATCATTTATCTTAAAAAGAAGAACGTGTTTATGGTGCCCAATCATGAAAAGAAAGGAGATTATTATGTGTATCCACGTTCATCCCAACTCACAAATGAACTTTGATTCTAAAAAATGGTGGGATGTGAAGTTTTTCTTATGAAATGAAAGCATCAACTAATTTATCCTAATAAGGAGAATGAATTTATGGTGCTAAATCATTAAAGGAAAAGAGATTATTATGTGAATCCGTGTTTATCCTATCTAAAAAATGAACTTTAATTCTAAAAATGGTAGAAAGAAAAGTTTTTCCTTTGAAACCAAAGCTTAAAAATCATTTATCTGAAATAGGAGAATGTGTTCATGGTGCTTAATCAGAAAAAGAAAGGAGATTATTATGTGAATCCATGTTTGTCCAAATCGATAAACGAACATTAATTCTAAAAATAGTGGAAAGAAAAGTTTTTCTCACGAAACGAAAGCACCAATATCATTTATCCCAATGAGGAAAATGTGTTTATGGTGCCCAACCATGAAAATAAAGGAGATTATTATGTGCATCCATGTTCATCCCAATTGATAGACGAACTTTAATTTTAAAAAATGGTGGGTTGTGAAGTTTTTCTTATGAAACCAAACCATCAACTAAATGATTCCAATGAGGAGAATGAATTTATGGTGCCCAATCGTTAAAAGAAATTAGATTATTATGTGAATCCATGTTTATCCTAATTGAAAAATGAACTTTAAAAATGGTAGAAAGAGATGTTTTTCCTTTGAAACCAAAGCTTCAAAATCATTTATACCAAAGAGGAGAATGTGTTAATGGTGCCTAATCACAAAAAGATAGAAGATTATTAAGTGAATCTGTATTTGTCAAAATTGATGAACGAACATTAATCTAAAAGAGGTAGAAAGTGAATTTATTCTTATGAAACCAAAGCATCAATATCATTTATTCCAATGAGAAGAATGTGTTTATGGTGCCCAATCATGAAAAAAAATGAGATTATTATGTGAATCCACGTTTATCCTAATTGACAGATGAACTTTGATTCTAAAAAATGGTAGGAAGTGAAGTTTTTCTGAGGAAACCGAAGCATCAATTTATTTATCCTAATGAGGAGAATGAATTTCTGGTGCCCAATTATTAAAAGAAAGAAGATTATTATTTGAATCGTTATTTGTCCTAATTGAAAAATGAACTTTAATTCTAAAAATGGTAGAAAAAGATATTTTTCTTATGAAACCAAAGCTTCAATATCATTTATCCCATTGTAAAAAATGTGTTTATGGTGCCTAATCACGAAAAGAAAAGCGATTATTATGTGAATTTATGTTTATCAAAATTGACAAATGACATTAATTATAAAGATGGTAGAAAGACAAGTTTTTCTCATGAAACCAAAGCATCAATATTTTTTATCCTAATGAGGAAAATATGTTTATGGTGCCCAATCATGAAAATAAAAGAGATTATTTTGCAAATCCATGTTTATCCCAATTGAAAAATGAACTTTAATTCTAAAAAATGGTGAGAAGTGAAGTTTTTCTTATGAAACCAAAGCAACAATTTATTTATCCTAATGAGTAGAATGAATTTGTGGTGTCTAATCCTTAAAAGAAAGAAGATTATTATTTGAATCTCTATTTGTCCTAAATAAAAAATGAACCTTAATTCTAAAAATGGTAGAAAAAGATGTTTTTCTTATGAAAAAAAGCTTCAGTATCATTTATCCTAATGCAGAAAATGTGTTTATGGTACCTAATCATGGAACGAAAAGAGCTGATTATGTGAATTCATGTTTATCAAAATCAATGAAGGAATATTAATTCTAAATATGGTAGAAAAACAAGTTTTTCTCATGAAACCAAAACATCAATATCATTTATCCCAATAAGGAGAATGGGTTTATGGTTCCTAGTCATGAAAAGAAAGAAGATTATTTTGCAAATCCATGTTTATCCCAATTGATAGACGAACTTTAATTCTAAAAAATGGTGAGAAGTGAAGTTTTTTTATGAAACCAAAGCATCAATTCATTTATCCCAATGAGGAGAATGAATTTGTGATGGCCAATCATTAAAAGAAAGGAGATTATTATGTAAATCCACGTTTATCCCAACTGAAAAACAAACTTTAGTTCTAAAAATGGTAGAAAAAGATGTTTTTCCCTTGAAACCAAAGCTTCAATATCATTTATCCCAATGAGTAGAATGTGTTTATATTGCCTAATAACGAAAGAATAGAGATTATTATGTGAATCTGTGTTTATCCCAATTGATAGACAAACTTTAATTGAAAAAATGATGGAAAGAGAAGTTTTCCTTATGAAACTAAAGTGTTAATGTCATTTATCTCAATTAGGAGAATGTGCTTATATTGCCCAATCATGAAAAAAAGAGATTATTACGTGAATCCATGCTTATTCCAATTGATAGATAAACCTTAATTCTAAAAAATAGGGGGAAGTGAAGTTTTTCTTATGAAACCAAAGCCAATTCATTTATCCTAATGAGTAGAATAAATTTGTGGTGCCCAATCATTAAAAGAAAGCAGATTATTATGTGAATTCGTGTTTATCCTAATTGAAAAATGAAATTTAATTTAAAAAATGTTGAAAGAGATGTTTTTTCTTATGAAACCAAAGCATCAATATCATTTATCCCAATAAGGAGAATGTGTTTATGGTGCTTAATCATGAAAAAAAAAGAGATTATTATATGAATCCATGTTTGTCCAAATTGATGAACGAATATTAGTTCTAAAAATGGTAGAAAGAGAAGTTTTTCTTATCAAACCAAAGCATCAATATCATTTATCTGAAAGAGAAGAATGTGTTCATGGTGCCTAATCATGAAACGAAAGGAGATTATGTGAATCCATCTTTGCCCAAATCATCGAACGAACATTAATTCTAAAAATGGTAGAGAGAGAAGTTTTTCTTATGAAACCAAAGCATCAATATCATTTATCCTAATGAGGAGAATCTGTTTATGGTGCCTAACCATGAAAAGAAAAGAGATTATTTCATGAATCTGTGTTTGTCCAAATCGACAAACGATCGTTACTTCTAAAAATGGTAGAAGGTGAAGCTTTTCTTATGAAACAAAAGCATCAAAATCATTTATCCCAATGTGGAGAATGTGTTTATGGTGCCCAATCATGAAAAAAAAATGAGATTATTATGTGAATCCGTGTTTGTCGAAATCAATAAAGAAACATTAATTCTAAAAATGGTAGAAAGAGAAGTTTTTCTTATGAAACCAAAGCATTAATTCAATAACCCAATGAGGAGAATGAATTTGCGACGCCCAATCGTTAAAAAAAAAAAGATTATTATGCGAATCCTTGTTTATCCCAATGGATAAATGAACTTTAACTATAAAAATGGTATAAAGAGAAGCTTTTCTTATGAAACCAAAGCATCAATGTCAATTATCCCAATTAGAAGAATGTTTTTATTGGTGCCTAATCACTAAAAGAAAGAAGATTATTATGTGAATCTATGTTTATCCAAATCGTGGAACGAACAATAACTCTAAAAATGGTAGAAAGAGATATTTTTCTTTTAAAACCAAAGCATCAATATCATTTATCCCAATGAGGAGAATGTGTTTATGGTGCTCGATCATGAAATGAAAGGAGATTATTATGTGAATCAATGTTGATCCCACTTGACAGACGAACTTTGTTCTAAAATATGGTGGGATATGAAGTTTTTCATATAAGACCAAGGCATTAAATCATTTATCGCAACGAGGAGAATGAATTTATGGTGGCTAATCATTAAAAGAGAGGAGATTATATGAATCCATGTCCATCCCAATTTAAAAAAGAACTTTAATTTTAAAAATGGTAGAAAGAGAAGTTTTTCTTATGAGGCCAAAGCTTCAATATCATTTATCCCAATGAGGAGAATAAGTTTATGGTTCCTAACGATGAAAAGAACAAAGATTATTAAGTGAATCCATGTTTATTGCAATTGACAGACAAACTTTGATTCCAAAAAATGGTGGGAAGTGAAGTTTTTCCTATGAAAGCAAAGCATCAATCCATTTATCCCAATACGGAGAATGAATTTGTAGTGCCCAATCATTAAAAAAAAAGAGATTATTTTGTGAATCCATGTTTATCCCAAGTGGTAGACGAACTTTAATTCTAAAAATGGTAAAAAGAAAAGCTTTTCTTATGAAACCAAAGCTTCAATATCATTTATCTTAATTAGAAGAATGTGTTTATGTTGCCCAATCATAAAAAGAAAGGAGATTATTATATGAATCCATGTTTGTCCAAATCAATGAACGAACATTAATTCTAAAAATGGTAGAAAGATAAGTATATCTTGTGAAACCAAAGCATTAATATCATTTATCCCAATGAGGAGAATGAGTTTATGGTTCCTAACCATGAAAAGAACGGATATTATTATGTGAATCTGTGTTGATCCCAATTGGCAGATGAACTCTAATTCCAAAAAAATGATGGGAAGTGAAGTTTTTCCTATGAAACCAAGGCATCAATTCATTTATCCTAATGAGGAGAATGAATTTGTGGTGCCTAATCATTAAAAGAAAGGGGATTATTATGAGAATTTGTGTTTATCCCAATTGAAAAATGAAGTTTAATTCTAAACATGGTAGAAAGAGCTATTTTTCTTATGAAACCAAAGCTTCAATATCATTTATCCCAATAAGAAGAATGTGTTTATGGTGCCTAATTGCGAAAAGGATGGAGATTATTAGGTGAATCTGTGTTTATCCCAAATCAATGAATGAATATTAATTCTAAAAATGGTAGAAAGAGAAATTTTTCTTATAAAACCAAGGCATCAATATCATTTGTCCCAAAGGGGAGATTGAGTTTATGATAACTAACCATGAAAAAACAGGAGATTATTATGTGAATCCGTGTTTATCTTAATTGACAGATGAACTTTGCTTTTAAGAAGTTATGGTAAGTGAAGTTTTTCTAATGAAACCAAAGCATCAATTCATTTATCCTAATATGGAGAATAAATGTTTGGTGGCCAATCATTAAGAGAAAGGAGATTCTTATGTGAATCTGTGTTTATCCCAATTGGTAGACAAACTTTAATTCTAAAAATGGTAGAAAGAGAAGTTTTGTTATGAAACTTAAGCTTCAATTCATTTATCATAATTAGAAGAATGTGTTTATGATGCCCAATCATGAAAAGAAAAAAGATTATTATGTGAATTTGTGTTTCTCCAAATAAATGAACGACCATTAATTCTAAAGATCGTAGAAAGAGAACTTTTTCTTATGAAACCAAAGCATCGATATCATATATCCCAATAAGGAGAATAAGTTTATGGTTCCTAACCATGAAAAGAAAGGATATTATTATGTGAATCCATATTTATCCTAATTTACAAATGAACTTTGATTCTAAAAAATGATAGAAGAGAAGCTTTTATTATGAAACTAAAGCATCAATTCTTTTATCCCAATGAGGAGGATGAATTTTTGGTGGCCAATCATTAAAAGAAAGGAGATTATTATGTGAATCCATGTTTATCCCAATTGGTAGACAAACTTTAATTCTAAAAATGATGGAAAGAGAAGCTTTTCTTATGAAACTAGAGCCCCAATATGATTTATCCCAATTAGGACAATGTGTTTATGGTGCCCAATCATGAAAAGAAAAGAGATTATTATGTGAATTCGTGCTTGTCCAAATTGATGAACGACCATAAATTCTAATGATGGTAGAAAGAGAGGTTTTTCTTATGAAAGAAAAGCATTAATATCATTTATCCCAATGAGTAGAATGCGTTTCTAGTGACTAATCATGAAAAAGAAGGAGATTATTATGTGAATCCATGTTTGTTCAAATCGACAAACGAACATTAAATCTAAAAATGTCAAAAAGAGAAGTTTTTCTTACAAAACCAACCCATCAATATCATTTATCCCAATGAGGAGAATGAGTTAATGGTTTTAATCGTGAAAAGAAAAGAGATTATTATGTGAATCCATGTTTATCCCAATTGATAGATGAACTTTGATTCTAAAAAATGGTGGCAAGCGAAGTTTTTCTTATAAAAGCAAAGCATAAATTCATTTATCCCAATGAAAAGAATGAATTTGTGGTGCCCAATCATTAAAAGAAAGGAGATTGTTATGTGAATCCGTGTTTGTCAAACGAATGAACATTAATTCTAAAAGTGGCAAAAAAAGGAGTTTTTCTTTTGAAACTAAAGCATCAATATCATTTTTCCTGATAAAGAGAATGAGTTTATAGTTCCTAACCATGAAAAGAAAAGAGATTATTATGTGAATCCATATTTATGCCAATTGACAGATGAACTGTGATTCTAAAAAATGGTGGGAAGTGAAATTTTTGTTACGAAACCAAATCATCAATTCATTTATCCCATTGAGGGGAATGAATTTGTGGTGCCCAACCATTAAAATAAAAGAGATTATTATGTGAATGCATGTTTATCCCAATTGAAAAATTAACTTTAATTCTAAAAGTGGTAGAAATAGATGTTTTTCTTCTGAAACCAAAGCTTCAGTATCATTTATCCCAATGAGGAAAATGTGTTTATGGTGCCTAATCATGAAAGGAAAGGAGATTATTATGTGAATCTGTGTTTGCCAAGTAAGCGAACATTAATTCTAAAAATGGTAGAATGAGAAGCATTTCTTATAAAACCAAACTTTAATATCATTTATCCCAATTAAGAGAATGCATTTATGTGCCCAATAATGAAAAGAAAGGAGATTATTATGTGAATCTGATTTGTCCAAATTGATGAACGAACATTAATTCTAAAAATGGTAGAAAGTGGAGTTTTCCTTACGAAACCAAAGCATCAATATGATTTATCCTAATGAGGAGAATGAGTTTATGGTTCCTAACCATGGAAATAAAGGAGAATATTATGTGAATTCGTGTTTATCCTAATTGACAGACAAACTTTGATTCTAAAAATAGGTGGGAAGTGAAGTTTTTCTTATGAAACCAAAACATCAATTCATTTATCCCAATGAGGAGAATGGATTTATGGTGCCCAATGATTAGAAGAAAGGAGATTATTATGTGAATTCGTGTTTATCCTAATTAAAAAATGAACTTTAATTCTAGAAATGTTAGAAATAGATGTTTTTCATATATAACCAAAGCGTCAATATCATTTATCCCAATAAGGAGAATGTATTTATGGTGCCTAATCATAGAAAGAATGGAGGTTATTTTGTGAATCCGTGTTTGTCTAAACCAACGAATGAACATTAATTCTAAAAATGATAGAAAGAGAAGTTTTTCTTATGAAACCAAAGCATCATATCATTTATCGCAATAAAGGGAATGAGTTTATGGTTCCTAATCATGAAAAGAAAGGAGATTATTTTGTGAATCTGTATTAATCCCATTTGATAGACGAACATTAATTCTAAAAATGGTAGAAAGAAATGTTTTTCTTGTGAAACCAAAGCATTAACATCATTTATCAAAAAAGAGAATGTCTTTATGGTGCCCAGTCATGAAAAAAAAGAGATTATTATGCGAATCCATATTTATCACATTGACAGATGAACTTTGATTCTCAAAGTGGTGTGAAGTGAAGTTTTTCTTATGAAACCAAAGCACCAATTCATTTATCCTAATGAGGAGAATGAATTTGTGGTGCCCAATCATGAAAAGAAAAAAGATTATTAAATGAATCCGTGTTTATCCCAATTGAAAAATGAACTTTAATTCTAAAAATGGTAGAAAAAGATGTTTTTCTTATGAAACCAAACCTTCAATATCATTTATCCCAACGAAGAGAATGTGTTTACGGTGCCTAACCACCAAAACAAAGGAGTATTTATGTGAATCCGTTTATGTTCAAGTCGACGAATGAACATTAATTCTAGAAATGGTGGAAAGAAAAGTTTTTTTCTTTTGAAACCAAAGCATTAATATCATTTTTCCCAATGAGGAGAATATGGTAATAGTACCTAATCACCAAAAAAAAAATAAAGATTATTATTTAAATCCATGTTTGTCTAAATTGATGAACGAACATTGACTCTAAAAATGGTAGAAATAGAAGTTTTTCTTATGAAACTAAAGCATCAACATCATTTATCCCAATAAGGAGAAAGTGTTTATGACACCTAATCATCAAAAGAAAGGAGATTATTATGTGAATCGTTGTTTATCCTAATTGATAGATGAACTTTGATTCTAAAAAATTTGGGATGTAATGTTTATCTTATGAAATGAAAACATCAATTCATTTATCCTAATAAGGAGAATGATTTTATGGCGCCCGATCATTAAAAGAAAGGAGATTATTATATGATTCCATGTTTAGCCCAATTGATAGATGAACTTTGATTCTAAAAAATTTAGGATGTAATGTTTATCTTATGAAATGAAAGCATCAATTCATTTATCCCAATGAGGAGAATGATTTTGTGGCACCCGATTATTAAAAGAAAAGAGATTATTATATGATTCCATGTTTAGCCCAATTGAAAAATGAACTTTAATTCCAAAAATGATGGAAAGAG
>JAQSVH010208561.1:0-15179 GCA_029448705.1 Adansonia digitata
TATTATTTTTTATGTTATAATTATATTTAAGGTATTATACATATATATAAATTTTGACACATTATGAACACATGAGAAAAATAATTGAAACACCAAATGATATAAAACTAACATGAACATGACACGAATAAAATAACTAACGTGTCAAAATTTATATAAAATGAATTATCAATGTATCATGAACATGAACACAATGACGCATGACTCGAAATTGAGAGTTTTTTAAGTAGTATCAATTATAATTTCAAACACAGTATAATTGTGCAACATAAACATAACATAAAAAAAAAAATTAAAAATGACAGTACAAAAAAGTACAACATAAATACATGAAGATGTCAAACATCTGCATAAAATATATTATTATTTCAAAATTTATATAAATATATAATAAAAATTATAACATAAATACTATCCAAATATGCTAAATAAAAAATAAAAACACAAAAATAAAAATAAAAAATAAATTTCGATGAAATGAGGGCTGATTAATTTCCAGCCCTCAATGTCATCATAACTACAAATATTACCCCCAATTGGTTTACCAATCGTGGGGACAACTTCAATATATTGTTAATGATGTATACCATATAGTATTATTTCATTTTACTTTTTATTTTGATTGAGTGTTTTGCTGGAGTAATCAATTTCATTTTTTACTTTTTGGCTTATTAATTATGAAATGAATTTCCATATAAACTTTGGATTCAAATATTAGTCTGACTTTTGCATGTTTTATTTATTGTAGTGTATTTTTCTTTCTTCCCGGTAAATTATTTTATTATTTAATTTTAATTAATTATTTTTAATCTTTTATATATTTATAATTCTATCCTTTGTTCATAAATTTGACCCATAAATACCAAAACGATAGATTTGCAGAAGTACAATTGGATGCACCTTTTATAGTTGTCGTGTTGATTTCATCACACAATATATCACCAACATAAATATTTATTCTGATATTTTCTTAATAAGATAACTTTTGAAAACTCTATAATTTTTCGTATACATTTGAGGCACTTTATTAAAAAAGCCGTTCAAAAGTTATTAATTGATGTCAATAATTGAAAAACATAATTAGGATTTAATATGATATATCTTGAAATGGGAAAAAAAAAAGCATGTAAATTAATTTGTTTAATATTTATAATTTACTGTTTTTATGAAAAACATTTTATAATTTTCTTACATTTTATTTCAAACACAGTATCAAGAAAAATGAAACACAATAAAATTACTAGAATTTATCAAACCCACATATATGGGTGAAAAAAATAATTTTTTTAAAATATTATTTTCTTTAAAAAATAATAATTTATAATTTATTTTAAGTGAGTTGTTATTTTTTTTAAAATTAAAAGGCACCAAAAGTAATTTTTTGAGTAGTTATTTTTTAAGATAAAAAATTCTTAAAGACCCTTAATTTTATTTTATATCAAGAATTTTAATTTGGTATTTTAATCATTTCTCAACTCAATTGATATTACTTGACTTAGCGGCATTAAACTCAATTAGAGACTTCATATATAACATAAAAATATCATCTTTAAAAAATATAATTATAAATGATACACATTATAACTATGCATTTTCTCTGAAAGTATTATATTTTTTTGTATCACACTGTTTGTTCTTTGTGAAAGATGTATCCAGATTAAAACTAATGGATTTAAATCTCAAGTATTTATAATAATTACTTAATTGCATTACCAACTTTGATTTAATATTTAAATAAACAAGATTCTACTTTGAATTTGAAATATTCAATTTTCCGACATAATATTTACAATTCAAGATTTTACAACATTTCTAAAAGAGCCTACACTAAAATTGTCCCAACTCGGATGCTTGATAAAACAAGAAGAAAGCTTACAGGTAATCAAATCAGTACGTATCATCGTTTGATTAGAAGCTTAGAGCTAATCAAATCAGTGTGTATCATCATTTGATTCGAAAGAAGTTATTCCAAGTAAATGCAGGCGTCATGTGGTTACGAGAAGAAAGAATGTTGAGATGTCAATACAAATGGACCGTACAGGGAAAAAAAAAATTTGTTCATCAGGCAGGCACGCCGGCAGGCAGGCAGGGTTCTTTACAAATTGACTCAAAAATTCAGTGTCTAAATGTCTGATTTACCCATCCTATAAATCCTATCTCAGCTTATCATTAGCAGTTAAAATAAAGTCCCCATTATTATACCTCAAAAGTTTCAAAAATATATTATATAGGACAACACTAAAAAGTCTGTTTCTCTCAATTTTCTATTTTGATAATCTCCCCTCTGTGGCTTTGTTTTGGAGCATGACCATTACTTAAAACTAAATAATTCGTACTATTGATTGCCGAAGTAGGCGAGGTCATCATGCACCCCTTTGTGATTGGTATTCTTCCAACCAATTTGCCTATCTACACCACTCATCCAGACAAAAAGAAAAAAGCTATCTCCTTCCATTTACCCCGTGCCGATAATGGTTCCCAGGTTTCGAGTACAGAGTTTTGTTGCCACATCCTTGCTTAGGGATGTCACGCAACTCCATCATCTGTGTTTTTCGCTCCCTCTTGGCTGTTATGTCAGTTAAAAACACAAAACACTATCAGAGCAGTTTTTCGAAATTCAGTGGGAAATTTTTAGTTATATTTCAGGCAACCGACTACCTCATTTTCACTTTGAAGTTATTAAGTTTAAAACAACTTTTTAATCATATGATAGAGGATTCAAACAGAATTTAGAAAAGGGCAGAGACGAACCATTCTCAGCCTCTTGATATCGTTCATGAAGCTTCCGTTTCGTGGCCTCAAGCTTTTGCTGGACAGGAACTTCATCTGAAGTCCTGAATTTCTGATAAAGAGTGATGGTCAGGGAAAAAAAAAGGTCTGAAGGTGCATGTTCAAAGTACAAAGAGATCCTTCACTTACATCTTGTTGACTGCTGACAGGCTTTTTGGGAAGAGCCATCTTATCTGATTTCAGCTGCAACTTCGATTCAATTTTGGCCTTTTGCTCCATATTATGTTTTGGAGGTCTACCAGACCCAATATTTGTGCTCGAGGGCTTGTTATTAGGCTTTGCAACAGGTTCTTGTCTCTTCATTTGTTGACTCCTGTCATCTTTAGTGGGCAGATTTGCTTGGCTTGATGTCTGTTGTTTCCGTTTTGAAAAGCTTTGGTTCTCCTGTGATGTTTGTCTTCTGATATCCCGGTTCTTGACGAATTCCCCACTGCTTCGAGGATCTGGAACAACATTACCTTATCATAATCATGAATCTAACAAGTGGGAATTCAAATAGAACCAAATGGCAAAGCTATTAAAGAGAAACTTTATAGATAGCAAATTCAACTCACTTCCATCATCATCCATGCCATCAAAGAACTTCACGTAGTGCAGCACCAGGGGCAAGGGAAAGAAATTCCAATCAGTCTACGTGCATAATGGCAAGAACTTCTTTTAACAATGAATATGGAGAAGAAAGGAAAAAAGATTGAAAAGTAAGACCTGTGAGAGCTCCATTGATGTAGGTTGAGTAGCAAAGAAAGCTCCTACGTCTAAAGGAGGAGATGGAAGCCCTTCTTCATCTTCTACCACTTCTTCATCAACAATAGATGGATTCACAGATTCTGGAGTAGCTTCTTCACTCAAAAATTTACAAATAAATCAATAACTGAAAAGAAGCAATGCCTATTTCCATGAATCACCCAATAGCAGTAAACAAGTTCTTACCAGCAATAGCGTTTGTAGCATTAACCCACTCATCCACCAATTCCTTCCAACCACTGCGATCCACAAAACCAGGTGAAAATGTATATCTCTACATGTCTGGACAATACAAAATAATAGAATGCATTGCCGGAAAAAAAGCTGTTCATATCCTTAAGTCAAGGAAGTAAACAAGTCGAGCATCATCTAAGGCTGCAGAGATGTATTCAGTAAGCCACAAATCATTCATAAAAGGAAAGCTGACTGGCCCAGCATCTGTATGTTTGCAACGAAGCTGAAACTAGCAAAGAAGATCACAACCATCTATCTATACAAATGAAGTGGTCCATTAATTAGAATATTAAAAGATTGGAAGATGCAAAACTACACATAATCAGCCTCATCAACAGACAGATTGAAGATAAAGCATAGAAAACGGAGGCATACATATAAACTAAAGTAGGCTGATCTACGGTGAAGGTGATCTCTGCAATAACAAATATACTACTGGAAAATGTGAAGCAAGCAAAAATCAATATATGCCATTTAGTCAGACCTAACATTTTAACACATAATACCCAATTTGTGATTGTCAATTATGAAGCTAAGCTCATAGAATACATGCATTACAGAAACGAGTACTCTTGCTTGACAATCTCCAGAGACACTCAATCTTACAAAGCCCTGAAGGACATATAACAATTGCATACTTGTAAAGGTCAACAAGCACATATTATTCGTTTTTATCACGCAAGATAATCAAACATTCAATTTCAATGATGGCAAAGGAAATAAACTCATACTCGATGAGAGTTTGTGCAAGATGACAAATCTGCTTAGATGAATGCTTTCTGACACGATTAACAGCCTTTCCAATCCCAGTTGCCTGAAAAGGAAATAAAAAAACATGTTTCAGTCCAAGCATAAATAAGAGTAGAGAAACAAAATGGGACAAACCAACTCAAATGTTTCAATCAAAGGACCTTGAGAATATCTACGGTCAAAGCCATTAGCTGAAGTCTTCTCAATGATTCAAATAACACGGATTCAGGCTGCAAGATACATCAATAACAAAAGAAATCATCTCATCAAAAGTTATCTTGGAAACAAATCCAGAAAAAGCAATAAGTTGAACTGCTCCAAACAAACCTCATCTTTACTATTGTTAAGAATATCTTTGATCCTGAGGACTTCCCCAACAATCATAGACTCTTCCTCAATTTCATCAGTCAAGGCCTCGGCCTCTCCATAGCTATAATTACTAGCAATTTGATTCGTCAGAGGATCATCTCTACTACTATTAGCCTTGCTCTCTTTGCTACCACCAGCCTCAAAAAACTCAAATCCATCTTCTTTATCAGCTTTCCTTTCAGAACTTGCCTGGCAGCCTCTACCGTCATCATCTTCATATTCAGGGACAGGGAACACCAACTCCACACGGTCGCAACCGGAACAGCGAGTGAATTTACAACTGAAGAGCTTCTCAGCAATTTGATCTCTACGTAATCTGAACTCTTTAGGACAATCCAAAGCTGCCACTGTTATTGCATGATCGATTATATCAAATATGTCTGAATTTGCTGTCCGGAAATAATCCCTCCACTGCTCCAATGCCAAACGTTTCATCGCCATCTTTTTTTTTTTTTACCAAAAAAAAATTCAATACAATTCAGATCAAAAGAATCGGATTCGAATGGAATTCGACTTATCTCATAAAGGATCAAAATCAAGGCTTCAAAACTATCGATTCAGTATTTTTGGCTTTTTCCTCTTTTTTTTTTTTTTTAATTTGTGGGTATACTGTTTTGAAAGTATTGGTATTCTGATGATCGAATGGATCACGTCAAAGATAGGATTTGAGGATACCAACAAAAAAAAAAACAAGATGGGCAGAGACAAAAGCAGGGTTGTTAAGGTTTTCCTCAGATTCTTGTAAAAATATTTACTTTCCTGGAAAATAACTTGAATTTTCTGGAGGAAAAAAAAAAAAAACTAACCTAAACAGGAAATTAGAAAAACCAACCCTAAAAGAGACCAAGCATCAGACAGACAGACAGACAGACAGACAAACAATGAAGAAAACAATGGGGTCTTCTTCGGTTTCCTGCGGAGCTCTGAGGGTTTATTATTATTATTATTATTATTTTCCAAAAACCAATTTCTCCTTCTACCCTTCAAATTTTACAAACTTCAATTTCTAATGTTGGCTTTGGTACAAAAGGTTAGTTTATTTTATTTTACTTCTATTATTATTTTGGGTTTTCTGCGATGTTTGAGTTTGACTTGAAATAAATAACATATATATATATATATATATTATCTAGTGTATTCAGTCTACCTGGTTTACGGGGCAAAAATGAATAACTCAATCTTGCTACCAAATTCGTTACATTCTTTAACTTAAAAACTGTTAATTAACAACAGCTATAGTAAAATTCTAAACCACAGCAAAAATAGTAAGTTATAAAACCATTCGAAAGTTTATTTAAATTTATTATATTATCCTATAAAAATAGTAACTTATCTCTTACAATCTTTTTAAGTATTTGTTTTATTCCACACCTTCTCTCTCATTAGACTCTAAATACTTCCCTGAAGGAATTTTTTTTTTTAATGTTTCAACTTATTTAATTATAAAAATTTATTACAGTATACCTTTTGAGTTTTTTGTTTTTGGGCCAAATATAATTTTGTTCAATACAGTTGCTTAATTCCATATATCAACCCAAAAAAATTCTTAAGAATGTCTATTCATGTTATATGGTAGCTTGGGGTGCGATAGATTGGTTTTTTGGTACAGAGCTTTTGCTCTGCAACAGCTTGCAGCTTACCAGTTATTTGATTATCCAAAAAGAATAATACATAAAATTTCATAATAAAATATTTAAGTCATATTTTTATTTAATTTTTTTTTTAACAATCCAGCCACAATAATAATATGTAAAATTAAATTATTGTTGGAACAGATTGCTTTTTATTGGTTAAAATTATAGTGATTCTGAAACTGAAGGAAGAAATCAGTACCATGTAGTAATAATTTAAAATTAAAGAAAATTATGTCTTTGTTTTGCATTCATTTAAAAAAAAAAAGAAAAAGAAAAAGAAAAACTCATTCACCAGAAACTTTTTTGCCTTTGTTCCAGTTAGGATGAAGTTAGTTGGATAATCAGTTACGAGTAATGACGCATTAGCGAGTTAGTCACTGCTTCGTTCGGAGACGTGTCGTGCTGGGTACCATTGTGGTTTGTTGGGTGTTAGCATGTTAGGACATTCGGAATTTGTAGGACCAATGAATTCACCTATGAGTCATCATCCTTTTCTGCTCAAAAACTAGGCGACTCGCTCGCTCTTCAATCCAAGAATATAATACTCACATGGCTGTGAGAAACAGGTGTTCTGCTACTTTACTCGACCTAGCAGGTGGCAGTTAACAAATGGCTAGCTGTCGAAAAAATTAGTAAGATTAGACTTGTCAGCTGAGCAGTTTTAGACGAGGTTAATTCTAAGTTAAATTTTTTAGAATTTTAATTTTTTAGATATTTTTAAATTTAAATTATTTTAATTTTTGATTATTTTAAATTTAAATTTTTTAAGTTTTGATCATTTTAATTTAAGTCGTTTGAGATTTTTATCAATTGAGCTTAAAATATAAGTAAGTTAATTTTGAGTTAATTAGATTTAATAATTTAGTTTATCAAATTTGTTTATTATCAATTTGGTTTAAATTATTTTAAATTTAAATCGTTTTAAATTTTAATATTTTTAGATTAAATCATTTTTTTGTTCAGATTTTTTAATTTTAAGCTATGAATCTTTTTAAATATATTAAATTAAATTAAATTAAATTTAAATAAATCGATTGAATTTTTAAGATCGGATTAACTTGATAAGATCAAAAGATATGCTGACAAAATAACAGCGCTGTCGAGATATGCTCACCCGGCTAGAATTTAGAGTTCAGAAGAAAACCTTTTTAATTAAATGCTTCAAAGTAACGGAACTGTAACGAAGAGATTTTAATTAGGGAGTTCAAAATTATTTTATTTGATAAAATAAATAAGAAAAAAATTTAGAGGCTTAAATTCTTTTTATAAATCTTATATTTAGATATAAATTTGTTAAATATTTTGGTTTTTATAACATATTAACAATTATTATGTTTCCTTCTCACCCAATTTATTTTTTTCCATTTTAATTATAAAAATTCATTTCATAATTATTTTTAATTTTTTATACTATTACTAATATCCACATAATTTTACAAATTTAATGAAACTTACATACCATTTTTTAATATTTTTATTATATATTTATTATTATTTATCTAATACAAGCAATACCATCACAAACATTGATATTTTAAATTAATTATTTTAAATTTTTATATTTTAAAATTAAAAAAAAAATTAAAATGCCTCCTTCAAGACGTCCAAAGACGACGTCTTAGAAAACGGATCAAAAACACGATTATGTTAATTAGCGCAGTTTGGTTGAATATATATATATATATATATATATATATATACTTAGCGGTTTTACTTGGTAACTTCGAAACGGAAGACGATTTGACTTTTGAATTCAAGAATGAGACCTTTTCAAAAATGCATCACCTAATTTTTTTTAATTAAATAAACTTGAGATAAGACTTTTCAATAGTAACTCAATTTTAAAATATTAAAACAAATCCCTACTTTTTAATTCTAGCCAATTGAACTCCTAAACTATGATTTGTTTTTAATTTATTATTCGTAACTTTGCGAAAATCATCCATGTGACACTGCCACTGGCATATGTTGAATGACTTTGTTTTTTATCTGATATGAAAATAATATATTCTACCTAATTTTCTTAGAGTGCGTGATGAGATATTATCCCACCTAATTATGTGATTGTCCGATTTTTCTCAACCATTTTGGTTATCTCATCCCTAGAAATGTTTGATGAAGATACATAATTTCTTTGTTGTCAATCTCACTTACTAAGATATTCAGCGTAAAAATTATATTATTATGTAATACTTCAATTTTATATCAAAAATTTTTAACGATCTGTCATAATATATATGTTGAGACTTAAATTTAAATTTACGAAATGTATTTTGAAAATAAAATCGCGATATTCAATGAACGAAAACGAACAACATCTCGTAAATTAAGTGCGGATCTCCATAATTATATCACAAAACTATTATATTTTTTTTAAAATAAATATCTAATGAAATATGTGATGCATCTGCTTATATATCGAAAATATTTTCCTTTTCACATCAGACGTTGAATTTATGTATCTTGTTTACATTTTTAGAATACTTGACACGGCAACTGCACATGACTCGCGGCTCCATTTACGGTCAAGGGAAATGTAACGTGACATCCAATTTAGCAAATGAAAATACCATGTGGCGTTTGATGTGGTAAAAAAAGTTTTCATTTTTTTAATCATTTGAACTTAATTTCCAGAATCCACCATTCTAATAATAAACACGTGGATTAAATTTTTTTAAAAATTTATTAAATTAAATAAAGTTCCACAGTCAATTAATTACATGCATACTTAGATTTGTTGACCTGGATTCTTAGGTGGATATCTTATATTTTCGACACTTAAGATAATATATAAAATTGAAAAAAAAATTCAAAGAAAAATATCAATTCAAATCACATATACACATAATATAACAAAATATATGCATACTTGGAAAGATTTATTGACGTGGACGCTTAGATAGATATCCTATATTTTTTATACGTAATATAATATATAAAATGATACAATTTAAAAAATTTAAAAGAAATAGCAATTTAAAATTTAAAACTTTGAAGAATTACGATCCGATCAAATAGGTATTTTTAAATTAAAAAAAAAACTTAAATATGATTATTATCTTTACAGATTAGACATAAGTTTATATTATTTAGAATTTTCAGCTATAATCCTTTAATTTTGATTCTTTTAAATTTGAACACATATATATCACTTGCTAATTATATTTTTTTAAACTCAAAAGATAATGAATTTTTTTTAGCTAATTGGGATGTCCAACATAAATTAATCATATTTATAAAAAAAACTGAATTCTAATTATTTTTCAAAGTTTTCGTATATTTTCAATTTCGAACAGTTATGCAAAAATGAATTATCTATGAGAAAAAAGATTTGAAAAAACCACCAGATAAAGAATTTAATTTTTGAAAAGAAAAAATCAAGTACTAATCAGATAATATTTAAATTATTTTACTTATCAAATATTTTTTATATTTTTCTAAATTTAATATCAAAATCTATCAAAAATTAAAAAATTTAATTCAAGAAAATTATGATTACAATTTAAAATTTTTGTATTTAACTATAGTTTATATAAAAATTTTTATTGAGTTAAATAAATTAAAAATAAAGAGATCATAAAGCGAGAAAATTGCCCCCCAGCTAATGTCATTTTGTTAGTTATGATTAGAAATAGCATAGATAAGTGTGTTTTTTTATTTGTCATTTACTTTTTTGTTTAATTATGATTGAAATTGACAAATCTAAAAAATAAGAAAAAGCCACCAATTACATTTTCTGTATTTATTACTTTCAAATATGATTTATAGTGAAATTAATAGTTAAGGACAAGGTAGATAAATTTTAATTTGAATTACATAAAATTGTATTATTTTTGCTTTTCGATATTATGAAATACTAGAATTTATACTCACCATGTGGGTGTTATTTTTTAAAAATATAAATAAGTTATGTTGTAATTTTTTTTAGTAGCATAAGATGTGATTAGTTCTTTTATGTAGGAGTACAGTAATTTTCTTTAAAAAAATTAAAAATTATAAAAAAAACTTTAATTTTATATTCATGGTAAATAATTTATTTTATTTTTTAATAATTTATCAATTGAGTTAATATCATTTAACTCGTACACCAAATTCAGTCAGAAAAATTATAGTAATAGAAATTTAAAACTTAAATGATGGTTAATTTTGAGTAATGGCAATTATCGATCAAAAAACATGTGTAATATAAGCTTGATCTTGCATATCTACGCCAAAAGATGAGAAGAAGAAATTAATCAAAATGGAATTACCATTAGCAAGTAACCATTAATAATTAACTATATCTTAGTAAATAATTAAAAAAATAAATATAATTAGATCCTCTGAACCGACATCCATTTTCTTCAGTTACAAACTTCTAAAAAAATCGCAATTCCTCACTATATCTATTGTCATGCTTGTGCAGCATATCTTCTAAAAAAAATTTTAAATTTTCATTTAAATTGAAATAGATAAAAAGATGTGAATAGAAAATAATATTTAATAATCAGGTAACTAATTTTTAAGTAGGAAAACGCGCTCAATTTAAAAAGATGTTTAGATTATTGATATTTTAATTATAAATATGCAAAAAAAAATTTTCCTAAATTTAGAATCACACATATCAGTTTTGCCTTTTTCTATTTTCAAATATTTTTGTTATTACTTTCATTTTAAATTCAAAAAAAAAAAATGCAACTTTTATCCTACAAATAACATGAGCTACATCGTTCTTCCAATATTTAACTTTCTTTTAAAATGTATATTGCTTTTGTGGTGTATTTATTTATATGATTTTAATTATTGACATTATTTTTGTTTAATTTTTCTGTTTGTTATGTATTCACACACAATTGATGTTTTATTATTTTTCATATTTTAATTAAGATAATAATATCTTAAAAAATATGTCAATATTTTTATTATTTAATTGATCATTGAATACTATATTTTTATGTTCTTAATATATGTTCATTTTTTCCTTTTTGGTACATATATAATATCTTCTATTTTTCAATTTTTTTCAAACTTTGATCATGATTATAATAGTATATTTTAACCTTCTCATGATGTACTATATTATATATTTTATATATTAAAAATTTTAAAAATTTAGATATAATAATGAGAAAATACAAATTTGTAACTATATATTAACACATTTAGATAAGTAAATCGATCCATGCATTAGGTTTTAAATTAGTTTAATTATTATGATAAAAAAAATAAACCTTCTTCCACATTTTAGCAACTCAAGTGTTGGACTTCGAAAGAGGAAAAAGAAAATTCCGATTAACTAATTGTCAACTACTCAACGTTAATCAACACAAAAGGTGGAGTTCTCGGAAATAAAAATCAAGCTTTTAAGTAAACTAACTTGAAAATAATAGAAAACCCAAAACCATAGATTGCCGAATGGCAAACCCAGAAAACCCCAACGTCATTAACCATTTTCATTCTTTGAGATCTCATCCTTTCCTTCTGATCTTATTTGAATCCTATATTTCAAAACCAATAATGAAGCATCATTTATTTTACATGTTTTGTTTCAAAACTAATAATGAAACATAATTCCCACTGCTTTTCGATTGTTATTTGTTTCTGCCTACTTGAACGATAGTGATAGGATTTTAGGCTAACGATCTATTGGTAAAAATAATCACATATGTGTACCATTATTATAGTTCTTATTGAGTTTGGTGAGAAGTCAAGTGACAACAAATCTTTTGGAAAAATTTAAAAAAAAATCAAAATAAAATTATTAGAATAAACATAAAATTAAGAGTGTTTGCCTTTTTTCACTAAAATTAATAATTAAGTATTTTTCTTTTTACTTAAAAACTACTCATCTTTTTACTTGAAAAAAAAAAAAAACTTTCCACTTTTTTATTTGAAAAAACTACCAACCTTTTTAATATATTATTTCTTCCAAACAAATTAAAAGAGGGAAAACTTGACCCACTTTGGTGGGTGTCACCAAAGCAAATGTGGGTAAAATGCCACGAGGTTCATTTTTTTAAAGTATTAGTGGCATTTTTTTAAGTAAAAAGATTTTAATGGCATTTTATATGTAAACGTCATTATTTTTAATATTTTAACGATATTTTATTTAATAAATGCTTCTAATTTTAGTACATAAATTATGTGATATTTTTTTAGGGATGAAAATAATTGATAATATTTTAAGTAGTACATTTTTGAATAAAACGTCGTTATTAAATAAAAGTTAGCGGCATTTCCTTCTGAAATGCCACTAAAATGAGTATAAGCAACATTTTTTTTAATAGCGTTTTCTAAATATGATAAAAAAATTTTAAGGTAGCACCTTTAAAACATATTGCCAGTTGCTACCCTAAAAATAATAAGTAACAGCACTTCTCAATTCCTTAGAGTCGTTATATATGTGATGTCATATGCCAATAATTTCTAATGGACAACAATTATTAATTAATTGATTAATAAATACGATCATAAAAATTTCCAAATACCCTAACCCTTCTCCTTTCCCCTAAATTTCAAAACCATTGAAACAAAAACGTTTACTCTCTTAATTCTCCCTAACCCCTAAATTTCGAATCTCATTTTCTCTTGCTTTCTATCCCTAACCTTAAAATTGTCAATTCTCCAAATCGTAAAATTATCTTCACCATTGTTTGGATTTGGATTTCTATCAAATTTTCTCTGTCTCATCAGGTAAGTATACTATCCCTTTCCTTAATTTTTTGAATTTCTTTTGTTCTAATTTTCTTTATATCTTTTTACTTCCATCCTATTCTCTCTCTAAAGAACTCAGATGCATTAACATTAGTCTCGGACTATCGTCTTGGATCCTTGAAATAGACTGAAACTATTTTCCCTAAACCAATTATTTGGAATACTTGATCGCACGTTAAACAATTTTGAAAATTACATGATGGGACTCATCATACAAACAAAATCAATACTCCATTAATAATCGATTCGAAATTTTAAATTTTGAAAGTAAGTATTTGCTTAAGATGCTGTAACAATGTATCTTAGTGGCATTTAATTTGTTTTTGGATAATAGAGATCAACTAATTCTGAAAAAAAATTATGAATAGTTTGTCTTGCAAATTCAGACCACAGCAAGCTTTCCACAAGCCGGTTCTTGGAAATAAAGAGTGAAGAGGTCCCCTAATGAATCATTTGATTCTTTGAAATCAACCCACATCAACTTTTTCCGCATCCATCATTTAAAAATGGTCCAGATGCATTCCTTTTGAGTAGATGTCCATCACCAAGCTCCTCATCTGCCGATTAGATATGGTAATTTTGGAAAAGTCATTACACGGTCTTTTTAGTTTTTTTTTTTTTCCTCATTTTTGGCCGTGTGTATATGAATTTAGGATTTTGATTATTGTTGCTTTATATTTTTAATTTTAGGGTTTTATGATTGAAGCTTCTAGTGTTTTATTCGTTTCGTTTTCGTTTTTGGAGAAATGGATCTATTCTTTGCTTTGTTTGATTCATGTTTTTCTTTTGTCTTCCCGGGTCAGTGTTTCTTGATTGTCTGGATTGATTTGGTTAGGATCTTAGTTGTTTATGTGCTTGAATTCAGTTGATAGGTGTGAGAATTTGAATTTGTTTGGGTTCATCTCTTTCTCCATAGCAATGGGGTTTAGAAGTTAAATGTTTCTTAGTTTTACATTTTATTTTATGTTTTTCATTTTATCTTTGCCCAATTTGCTGCTAGTTTCGTCTGTTTCTCTCTAGAATTAGGGACTAGATTAATGATTGGTGATTGAAGTAGTTGGGTTGGCTAAGGGTTGAAGAGGCTGGCGCCTAATTTCCACACTGCAGATTGCTGAAGAGTAAAAACACTGAGTAAAGCCTTTAATCTCTACGCTTAGCGACCCCGATTTCGGTACTCACATTTTGTTCTACTAATGAAGTAATGCTTTTATAATATAAATTCTGTTTTGCACAAAATTTATCTGTAGCTTCCTTCATTGTTTGCTAAAATTGAGCTTTTAAGTCTTCTCAGTGTATTACAAATTTGTAACATCTCACTTGTTATTAATATATGAAACGATTCAAAACAATCATTAAAAAAAACACTAGTTTAAGTGACAGATTTGTAAATAGAAAATAGAAAATAGAAAATAAACAAATTCAAATATTATATAAATTATTAATTACATATTTTTATATAAAATATTACATGTGCCAAATTCTAATGCCAATTATAAAAATAATGAAATGTGTATCACATGAAAAAATGTTTTTCATCCATTAGAATTTGATAATCCACTAAATGGATGAAAAAATATCAAAAAATAACTTATATGTAAAATAATGGAAGTTATTTATAACTTAGAAGTTTTTTTTTTTGGGGGAAAAGTGAATAGTTTTTAGGAATATATGAGCAATTTTTTAATATAGATAAATAAAAATTTAAAGATAAATTTTTTTATTTTACATTTAATAATAGGATTATATTTGTTTTTTTTATTAGTTGAGTTAATTTATAAATGTTAGTATTTGGGGAATAAAAAAACACGAAAAATTGAGGAAGGCTTCAAGGCATGTAGTCATGCCATTTTCTTTAAGGTTTTATTTGCTCCTACCAATAATTTGGTCTGCAAAAAGTTACTAGCATATAAATCTCGAAGATACAATGAAGCCCAATAATTGATGTTGTTTTGCATTAATAAGATC
>JAQSVH010208571.1:0-15179 GCA_029448705.1 Adansonia digitata
TTGGGGTATAATTCTCAAAGTAATTGAAAGGTTTTATCTAAGCCTTAAAAGATAGTTGTGTAAGGTTATACCTTAGCTTTAAAGGTAATAATTTCTTTAGTGAATTGTGGGAATCACCTTGGCAACAAAGTATTAAGAAGAGAGGACATAGGTGCCGAGTTAAAGGATCGAACCTCTATACATCCGTTGTTAGTTTTTCTCTTCCTTATCTTATATTTAATTTTCAATTTACTTAATATTTACAAAGTTTTTATTGAACCAATTCACCCCCTCTTTGTTCAATCTCTCCTTTAAAGCTAACACATATAATATATTATATATAACATATATTATGTATTATATAATAATATATAATAATCTACAAAATATTTTTTATTTTTTGTTATTTTTATGTAGCAATTTGGGACTTATTTTAAAATATGTTTATGTTTATTATTTTTTAAATAATAATTCAAAATTTAATGTAATTCGAGATTATTTTATAATTCAGGATTTAATATATTTTTTATTTTACGAATTTAAGATTTAATATAAAATAATTTTAACTTTTTATTATTTTTAAATAATATTTTTAATATATATAATTTATATATTATATATATTATGTATTATATTTGTAATATATATTGGTGGAGAGTCAATTCTCTACTGAGTATTTTATTTTTTATTATTGTTAAGTTGTAATTTAATATTTAATATAAAATATATTTATTTTTATTATTTGTAAATAGTAATTATTTTTAAATAATAATTTGAGATTTAATATAAAATATTATTAATTTTAAATAATATTTTTATTCATAAATAATTTATATAATATCTATTATAGTTTATAATATAAAACATAATATGGGAACGACCCTTGTAGAAACCCAATTTTAGGCTCGGGTCCCATAATCTAATATTTGGAAAGCCCATATCCCTTTAAGAATTTTTATCTTTATTTTTTTCTAAAAAAAGAAAGAGAAAGTTAAATTTGCAAATTTCCAATTGTGTCAAGATTGAATCGAAAGGAAGATTGGTCAAAGATTATTAAATCAAATTGCTAAAAATATGTAAAATTAGAATTGACATAGCTAAAATTTTGGGATTTGAATTCTAAATTTTGGAAAAGGAATTAGGGTTTTTGATTCTATCATTAATGCTTGGTTTGCCAATCTCCCTTATAAACATGAAATAAGAATTCTGATTAAAAAAAAGAAAAGAGAGAGACACTCACAAAAAAAAAGAAAAATATTTTTTGTAGATTGTTCGGAGAAGTTTGGATTTAGGAGAAAGGCTTGGCGTTTTTCTTTAGGTAAATTTTTTAGCTTTTTCTTAGATTTTTTTTTCTTCTTTCTTCTTGTTTGTAACATCAACATTATTCTTATTATTCGTAGTTTCATAAAAAAATTTTATCGAAGTTTTTTTAAAAAAAGGGTTAAAAAAATCTAGAAATTTTTTTTTCCGATGACCATGTGAAATTTTTTATATGTGGAAACAGTTTTTCAAAAATTATTTTGTAAGTCTAATAAATATTGAAAATCATTCCTATCAAGTTTGAAAAAGAAATATTTTTAATAAAAAATTTACAATTTTAGATGAACAAAGACTCTTTGAATTTTCTTGACAATCAATTAAAATTTTTGATAGTTGCATATAGGTTCTTCGAATTTGGCTTAGGGACTGTGAAAGTTTTTTTTTTTTTAAGTTTATTTTATATTACAAAGGAACATTGCAACTTGCAACATGACCTTTAAATTAAAACCTACATAAGTCCACGTATGTTTAGACCTATTGATTTTATTTTTTTATTATTAATTTCTTCATTTTATTTTAAAAGATTCTTAGTCTTACTAAATACTTATTACTTGATTTTAGTGATTTATTATTTTATTTATTCATTTATTCATTATTATTATTTTTTATTTATGAACTTATTTCATTTATTTATAATAAAATTTCAATAAGTATATATATATATATATATTTTATAATGACAAGTCTTAATAAATCTTGTATAACAATTAATTTAGGCTAAAATTAATTTAGATCTTTCCGGTGATGGAACTTGAGGAAATTGCAAATGGTTGATTTCTGGGAATTTCCCAGGTGAGAAAATTTCGATTAAATTCCACCAGCATAATGGAGAGTTTAGTAGATAGTTTTCAATATAAAGGTCTTAGTTAATTTTTATAAATAAAAAAATTAATTAAATAGGAATAAAAATTCAAAATTTTTTTACTTCTTTACATAAAATACTAAAATAAATCTGATGACGAAGCCTCTTCAAAGGAGCAAACATATTCTTTTGAATACTTTTGAGGTGAGGAAATATTTCTCGGAATTCCACCAGCATGATGGAGAATTCCTTGAAAATATTTTCAACATTTAATTTTCAATTAAAAATAAATAAATTAGATGTTTAGGTAAAATTTAGAAATTTTTTCATAAAATATTAAAATGAATCCCACGATGGAGTCAATTTAAGGAATCAAATGGATTTTCTTAGATACTTTTGAGGTGAGAGAATTTTTCTCGGGTATTCCACCAATATGATGGAGAATTCCTTAGAAAATATTTTCAATAATTAAATATTTGACTAATAAATGAAAACCTTTTAAACAGCAGGACCTTTAGTTTAACACTAGGCTAACTAGGTGTTGTCTTTGTGACAGGCATTATAGGGGTGCTGATCCTTCCCCACACGTAACCAACTCCCGAATCTAGTTCAAACGTAGAGCAAAACCTATTCTTTTAGAGTATGTTAGTCAAGCTTAGGATAACCTTAAAAAGGATAGATTCATATAGGTGATCTAATCACACCTTTAAAAAAGATTAGTGGCGGTTCCTACCTTTTATGTCTAGCTGTCGAATTTGTATTTGGCACGTTATGATAGCTTGGCGACTCCGCTAGGGATGTTAAAGAGTCAAACCGTAGTTAGGCTTATGATACTCTAAGTCCTCATAGTTGGTTTTAAAATGGTTATTTAAAAAAAAATTTTACATAGTTCATTTGCTAAAGTTTATCCTTTTCTTTAATATAAATGAAAATGTTAAAGGGGTTTGAATTGTTCCTTTGCACACACTGAACAAATCATATCATAAAGCCCTAGACCTGAGCTCGTCCTTTTAGGAAAGGGTAAGTAACTATGCTCTCGTGAGGTGTCAACCTCTGCAAGGCTAGCAAAACACTCTCAGGGTGTAAGTACCAAAGCTTTCATGAGGTAATAACCTTCGCAGTGGCTAGGGAAATGCTCTCACTCAAATTGAACCCTTTCCGATTGAAGCCTATAATGGGTAAGGATAGGGGTGCCTTACTTGTCCTTAATGGATGATGTTAAAGAGCAATTTGGGGACCTTTTTTAAACTCGTCAAATATCCTAACCCAGCATGTAAATAAGACCTAAGAGTCCAACTTTAGGATAGAGCCATGCCAACCCTTTTATAAAAATAACCCAATATGGGACACATGAAGGAACATATCTTTTTTCAAGATGTATATTTATATTTTTATGATTTTATTATTATATTTTTCTAGCCAGTTTACTTTATTTTCTTTTCCTCTTCATGCACTCACATCATCATGACATTATTGGAATATCTTGCTACATAACTATTATTGCTAAAAAAAAAAACTTTTAAGTAACATCCATGGCAAGCCTACCATAGTCAAAATCTGCCAAGTAGAAGTCCTCAGATGATTTGAAGGCTAGATTAGAAGCAACTCAGCTAGTAGAAGGTGATTGTTTACCGGTTGCATATGTCTCAACTTTTCTAGAAAGAGTCCATCTCGATCTTGCATAAAATGACCTAACTGATTTGATGAACATTTGGGGATCATGGAGCTCATCTAAGCAGGAAGCATTTTAGAGAAAATATGGGGACATAGAATTACTTTTGTCAATCAAAGTGGACAATAATTTGATAAAGGCCATAGTTTAATTTTGGGATCATTCGTAAAGGTGCTTTGTATTTAACGAGGTAGATATAGTCCCAACTATTGAGAAATATCCAAAATTGTTACACCTTCAAAGTCTAAATCGGGATAAGATATTCAAAAGAACAAGATGGGTTACCATCAAAAGCTTATTGAAATGCTGGGGATTAATAAAACGGAGGCCATTGAAAAACAAAAAGGAGGAAGCACCTACATTCCTTAGAGTTTTCTTCGACATTATATCACCAAAATTCCGAAAGAAGAGAGGGTTATGCATATGATGGCTTTGGCTATTTATGGAATGGTCATATTTCCTAAGGTTTTAGGTTATGTGGAGATTGCAATGGTAAATTTCATTGATCAGGTCGAACACCAAATAAATGCAGCACCAACGATCTTGGCGGAAATAATTAGGTCTTTAAATCACTGTAGAAAAATGGGGAAGGATAATTCAATGGATGTGCACAACTGTTACACATTTGGATGATGAGGCACTTCAAGTGCGAGGAAAACAAGTTTTGCAGACCAATTTTTTCCACTAATATTCCCATTAAAGAGTTTCATGAGTACTTGGCTAGAACCTAAAACAAAAATTGAATGGGTAACACTCTTGAGAAGGTTAACAAGTTGAGATATGGTATGGAAAGCTCTTTGGATGTGTCATGATCTGACTTTATTCTAGTGCGGGGATTAGCCTTGGGTTCCACTTCCAGGTTTATGGGGAGTTATCAGTTACGCACCGACTATGGTTTAAAGGCAAGCAGGCTACAAGCAATTTATCCCGATGACTCATGGGCTTAATCAGATAGACTTTGCTTACACAGATAAAGGGGCTTTAGGAAAGAAAAAATGCGTCATCAAAGCTTGGAAGGAAAAAATTTGAATGGAGGAAGGGAAATTCATGAATAATACCTCTCCTAAATATTCGGTGTGGCATATGAAGCGAGCCAAGTGTTACCACCTAAAGAAAACATCAGTCATTCGGTTAAAGTTATACCCCCTGACCCTATGATAAAAATAGAATTGGCTAAGAGAAAACTACATGAAGAAAAAAATGAGGTAGAGCAAAAAAATAAAAACTTATAAGAAAAGACCAAGAAGTTGGAAGAAAGAAGATCAAAGCAAAATATGAGAGGATTCAAAAGCTAAACCAAGACTACGACATGTGGAAGACTACATTTAAAGAACTAGATAATGTGGTTACTCAAAAGACTTCAAAGCTTAAGCATATGAGGGTGGAAAATAAGGAATCATACATAAAACATATGAGATGGGAGGACAGGTGTCAAAAGTTGACCGTAGACTTGAAAGGTTAGAAAAAGAATATAAAAAAGCCCAAAGACGAGTTCAAGAAGGCAGCTACATCTTAGGCATTTATTCAACCAGATTTGCATTGGTGCCCAAAAAGTGGAAGAAAAGCATGATCAGATCAATGAGTTAAAAGCGAGTGTGCATTCATTCCAACTTCATGGCCAAAAATTATTTAAACTCTTAGAAGAGGCTCAGAATCATAATAGGCACATAATGAAGTTTGTTTGGAGGCCATAAATGTTAGGTTTTTATTTTCATGGATGTTATTTAAAACATTATTAAGAATAATAATAAACTTTCTTTTTATCAATAATTGTTATGTGGCAAATATTTTTTTTTTGCATAATTCATTTATGCATTCATATTAATAACTATGTGATAATTGACTTAGATGTATGATACCCTAACTTCTCAATATTTTGGTAACTAAAAGGTTCAAGGATAGCTCATCGACTAAAATTTATCGAGCAATCTACTCTGCACCATTACAATGCCCGATCGCGAGTAAAAATCATGGCTGAAGAGCAATCCAACAAGATTGAGAGAATGGAGAAAGCTCAAGAGGAAATGAGAGAGCAATTAGCTCAATTGATGGAAATGATGAAAGAAATGAACAAGAGGAAAGGGAAAATAGAGGAAGACTCGATGAAAGAGAAAAATCAAAATCTTGTGTACAAGCTGGTTAATGAGGAAGTCCCTGATGCACACCTTAAAATGCCAGAGGTTACTGTCTCTGTGATAGGGCCAAAGCCAAATAACTTTATTTAAGTCCCTAATTTAGATGACCCAGAGGAATAGAGAAATTTAAACTCAATGAAGAGGAAGCAAAATAAGACTTTAGGTCCAAAAAATAAGTCTTTTGGAAAAAAGGCTTCGAGCTACGAAAGGAATGGATTTTTTTAGATCCATAGATGCTGTGGGACATTGTCTTGTGCCCTACATTGTAATCCCACCAAAATTCAAGACTCCAAATTTTGAGAAATATAATGGCACTATTTGTCTTGTGACACATGTTACAATGTACTGCAGAAAGATGGCAGCTCATGCAAATGATGATAAGTTGCTTATTCATGTCTTCCAAGTTAGTCTTACAGTCTCGGCTGCCAAATGGTATGTACAATTGGACAAAAATTGCATCCACTTATGGAAGGAATTGGCTAAGGCATTTATTTCACAATCTAAACATATTGTGGACATGGCTCCCGATAAGATAGCATTACAGGCAATAGAAAAGAAGCCAACGAAAAGTTTCAAAGAGTATGCTTAAAGTGGCGTGACCTAGCTGCATAAGTCCAACCACTTTTCATTGAGAAAGAAACTACCATGATGTTTATTAGTACTCTTAGAGCTCCTTATTATGAAAAAATGATAGGAAACGCTACAAAAAACTTTACAGATATGGTGATCACAAGGGAGAATATCGTAAATGCTATAAAAAATGAGAAATTAGAGGCAGAAGATTCATCTCTGGTAAAAAAACAAGGAATCCCTAGAAAAAAAATCTGAGGTATAAGTAGTTACTTATGGAAGACCACATCGAGGATTTACACCTTATAGCCCATATGCTATCTACTAAACCTATTATCCAAGATCAAACAACATTTCTTACACTCACTCGCCTGCACTATCACCCACTTTTTAACCAACTTTTCGCCCTCGAACAGTTATCTCACCAATAAAACCTATGATTCAATCAGTTCAACCGACCCAATTCCCAAACAACCAAAGAGCACCATGACCCTATTAAGAAAGAACTTCCATTGACCCTATCCCTATAAGCTAAACTCAGTTACTCTCTGATCTCATCAAGAATCATTTAATTACACCTATGTACCTTGAGTCCATGAAACCTTCATACCCTAAATGGTATAATCCCAATGCTCGATGTAATTACCATGCAGGAAATGCCAAACATTCTACTGAGGATTGCATTGCATTAAGGTATAGGGTGCAAGGCCTAATTAAAGTTGGGTTAATAAACTTTGGAAAGAAAGAAAAGCCAAATGTTAATGGCAATCCTTTACCTAATCATGTTGGACCTGCAGTTAATGCCTTGGGAAATGAGAATGCAAGAATTGTTAAAAGAAAGGTGAAGGACATCACAATCCCATTGAGGCAAATCTTTGACATTCTAGTCAAAGCTGATATGATTTACCTTGTGCTACAAATCTAAGCACTTATTGTAGGACATACGATCCTTTTAAAACTTGTAAGTACCATATGGGGGTCGTAGGTCATTCGAACCAAGAGTGCATTGATTTTCAGCAAGAGGTGCAATGATTGATAAATTCATTCCAAGTAGAGTTCTCAAACAATCATAAGAATGATGATATAAATATTATTGATGAAGAAGCATCATCATGGCTATCTTTTAAGGTCAAGATGGTGACATTTTATTATGATGAAAAGTCAATATCAGTTCTAATTAACAAGCCTATCCTTACTTTTAATGTTTCGAGTCTGTTTTCTTATTTAGATGATAAAGTTGTTCCATGAAAATATCATTGCAAAGTCGTAACCAAAATTGCTAAGCAAGGATTGCATTGCTCTATAGATTCAACACAAATAAATGGTATAAGGGGAATAACTAGGAATGGGTAATGCTACTCTCCCGAGATATTAGAAAAAGGTGAAAAAAAGAATTAAAGAGGAAAAAAAATTTGGGAAGTGAGAAAAACCCAATACAGACCTTTGATTTAGAATACCAGGAATCTATGACAGAGAAAAAAGCTTGTGAGTTTTTACAACTGATTAAGCACAACGAGCATAGTGTGGTGGAACAATTGAATAAGATACCAATAAGTATCACTCTGTTATTATTATTGCTAAATTCTGAGCCTCATAGAAATACATTAATGAAAATACTGAATCATGCTTATGTCGCTCACGACATCTCTATTGAAAATGTGAGCCACATTACTGAGAGTTTGGTGATCTCCTGCTATATAACTTTCAATGATGATAAGATACCTATAAATGGACAAAGTAGTAATAAAGTCTTGCATATCACAACAAGGTATAAGACCCACACTAAGGCTAAGGTGCTCATTAATAATGGATCCTCGATCAATGTCATGCCTATGAGTACACTAACTAAGCTACCTATGGACATGTCCTACATAAAGCCCAGTAGTATAGTGGTAAGGGCTTTTGATGGAACCCATAGAGAGGTGTTGGGTGATATCGAAATCCCTTTAAAAATTGGTCCTTGCACTTTTAATGTCAAATTTCAAGTGATGGATAATTCACCATCCTATAGTTGCTTATTATGGAGGCCATGGATTTATGTTGCAGGGGCTATCCCTTCATCATTGCATTAAAAAGTGAAATTTGTTGTAGATAATAATCAAGTTTATGTGTCTGGAGAAAACTATTTACTAGTCACTTAGTTGTCACCAATCCCATATATGAAAGCTACTGAAGAACCCTTGGAGTGCTCATTTAGATAATTTAAGTTTGTCAATACAAAATATGTGGGTAAAGGCTCAGACGTGACGAGTATGCCTAAAATAACTCAGATGTTGTTTAATCAATCTATCAAGAAAGATTGGCGAGCCGGAGTTAGATTAGAAAAGGATTTGCATGGAATCGTAAACTTGCCTATCATACCAGTGAATATAGAAAGATTTGGATTGGGATATAGACCAACATGGGAAAAAAGATGAGAGATGGTGGAGAATAAAAAGAAAGAAAGAATGGTTTGTTACATGAGCCATACACAGAAAACTAACGGATGGATCATACTTTACTTGTATGACACTTTTTGTTCAAAAGGATTTATCAACCTAAATATTGGAAAAGAACCAACGATTGAGGAAATAGATAAAGCTCTTTTGTACTTATCAATCCACATGGTGGAGAATGAAAGTCAACGAGAAGATCCTTTGGTGTACCTAACACCTTCAGGCACTGAACTGAGAATCAGAAGATAATGAAATTGCCTGTTATTCTTGAACCTTTACCAAAGTAATTTAATAATCTATTCCTTAATGATTCATGCCCAAGAACATTAAGGAATTTCTTATGTATGGGCTAATTTACTTTTTGTTATTTTTAATTTCAATAATAAATGGAATGCATTTTAGTATGTTTCCTCTTCATCTCATTTCATTTTATATCGCACATATACCAATATACACTTTTTCAACCATTTTCATGTATACAAATAATGAACATACAAGCGATCATGATAATGATAATTTAATATTTGACTTTGAAAGCTCTGTTCATGTTGGTAAACTTGATAATAAAGAAGATTTAGATAATGACACTTTATCACCCGATTTGTTAAGGTTAGTGGAACAAGAGTAAAAATCCCTAGAACCTCATCAAGAAATTAAGGAACTGGTTAATCTAGGTGACAAAAAAATAAAAAAGAGGTAAAAGTGGGGACATCACTCTCATCTGATGATAAGCAAAGGCTAAAATAATTGCTTCGAGAATATGTAGATGTATTCGCTTAGTCTTATCAAGATACGCCAGGTTTAAGTATTGACATTGTAGAGCATAAGTTACCTCTTAAGCCAGAATGCAAACCAGTGCATTGTAGATGCATGAAACTGGAAATGCTCTTAAAAATAAAATAAGAGGTTAAGAAGTAATTTGTCGTAAAATTTCTATAAGTAGCCAAATATCCTGAATGGGTAGCCGATATAGTCCCAGTACCTAAAAAAGATGGAAGTAGGAATATGCATAGACTATCATGACCTAAATAGGGCAAGCCCAAAGGATAATTTTTCTTTACCTCATATTAATACTCTTGTAGATAACACTGCAAGATATTCTCCGTTCTCTTTTATGGATGGTTTCTCAGGTTATAATCAGATCAAGATGGCTCTTGAAGATAGAAAGAAAACTACCTTCATTACCATATGGGGAACATTTTGCTATAGGGTCACGCCTTTTGGACTAAAGAATGCTGGAACAACTTATCAAAGGGCAATAGTGACATTATTCCATGATATGATGTACAAAGAAATTGAGGTTTATGTTGATAATATGATAGCCAAGTCCCATAAGGGAGAAAATCACGTAGACCATCTCAGAAATTGTTTGAAAGGATGAGAAAATTTCAACTCAAGTTGAATCCTGCCAAGTGTACATTTGGTGTTAGTTTTGGGAAGTTACTAGGTTTCATAGTTAGCAAAAGGGGATTGAGGTGGATCCTGATAAGATACGAGCCATACAAAATTTGTCTCCTCTTGGTTCACAAAAAAAGCTAAAGGGCTTCTTAGGAAGGCTAAATTATATTGCTTGTTTTATCTCTTAAATTACATCTAAATTTGATCCTATCTTTAAGCTTCTTCGCAAAGATAGCACATGTGAATGGAATTAGGATTATTAAAAAGCTTTTGAAAGGATTAAAGATTACTTATCGAATCTGTCTATTGTTATACCTCCAGTCTCGGGGAAACCTTTGATTATGTATTTAATAGTATGAGAAAGATCGATGGGATATGTGCTAGGGCAATTAGATGAAAAGGGAAAGAAAGAGAAAGCCATTTATAATCTAATCAAAAAATTCACTGATTACGAGTCTAAGTATTCACCACTAGAGAAGATGCGTTATACATTAGCTTAGATAGCTCATAGGCTTAGACAATATATGTTGTACCACACTACATTGCTCAGAGCAAAGTTGGATCCCTTGAAATACATTTTTAAAAAGCCATCCTTGTCAGGAAAGATAGCAAGATGGCAAGTTATGCTTTCTGAGTATGATATAGTATATGTGACCTGAAAGCTATAAAAGAGAGTGTAATAGCAGAATTCCTCTCTAATAGAGCTACTGAAGATTATGACCCTATGAGATTCGACTTTCTAGATGAAGATTTGATGGTAGTACTCCAAGAAGATGAAGAAAGATATAAGAAAAAACATAGAAAATGTATTTGGATGGAGCATCAAATGCTTTGGGGCATAAGATTGGTGCAAGTTTGGTATCCCCAGATGGGAAATATTTCCCAGTCATTGCTAGATTGGCTTTCAGTTGCACTAATAATATGGCTGAATATGAGGCTTGCATTATGGGCTTACAAGCAGCAATTGACAGAAAAATTGATGTGTTAGATGTATACGAAGACTCAGCTTTAGTTATTTACCAACTTCGAGGAGAATGGGAAACAAGGGATTCAAATTTGGACTTATACCAAAAGCATGTGATAGGATTGGCTAAGCGATTCAAAAAGGTTCGCTTTTAACATCTCTCTTGAGAAAAAAATCGAATCGCTGATACTCTTACTATATTGGCTTTAATGTTCCAAATGGGTACTGATGTTAGCATCCAACCTATTCAGTTGAGTATAAAATACTCACATGTACACTGTTTTGAGGTAGAAGAAGAGGTTGATGGGAAACCATAGTACCACGATATCTTGCAGTTTATTAAGCATCAACAGTATCTTGAGCATGCATCAGATAATGATAAGAAATTCATTCGAAGGTTAGCTATGGGTTTTTTCTTTGATGGTGATGTGCTATATAAAAAGAGTCGAGATCAAGTACTTATGAGATGTGTGAATGCAGCAGAAGCACGGAGAATAATGGAAAAAGTACATGATGGGGCATGTGGGGCACATGTTAATGGCAATATGATGACAAGGCAAGTTATAAACGCAGGTTACTACTGGTCAACAATGGAGAATGATTGTATTGATTACGCTCGAAAGTGCCACAAATGTCAGATTTATGCTAATAAAATTCATGTTACCCCGAATGAATTGCATGTTTTGGCACAACCATGGCCTTTCTCAATGTGGGGCATGGACGTAATAGGACCAATCACTCCAAAAGCGTCAAATGGACACAAGTTCATTCTTATTGTCATTAATTATTTCATGAAATGGGTGGAGGTAGCCTCTTATGCAAATGTTACATGAATAGTTGTGTGTAAATTCATAAAAAAATGATAATATGTAGGTATGGATTCCTAAAGAGAATCATTTTAGATAATGCTCGTAATTTAAATAATACAATGATGGAAGAAGTGTGCACACAGTTTAAGATTAAACATCATAATTCTGCACCATATCGTCCAAAGATGAATGGAGCAGTAGAGGCAATTAACAAAAATGCTAAGAGAATTATGGAAAAGATGACTGAGACACACAAAGATTGGCATGAAAAGTTACCTTTTGCCCTGCACGTTTATAGAACATTACTGCGTACATCTACTAGGGCAACCCCATTTTCATTAGTGTATGGGATGGAGGTTGTATTACCAGTTGAGGTGGAAATACTATCCTTAAGGGTATTGAAAGAGGTTGAATTCGAAAAAGATGAATGGATACGAGAACGATACGAGCAGCTAAGCCTTATTAAAGAAAAAAGGCTCACGGCACTTTGTAATAGCCAACTATATCAAAAGAGAATAATGTAAGCACACAATAAGAAGGTTCACCCTAAAAGCTTTCGAGAAGGAGAATTGGTATTGAAGAAAATTCTTTCGTATCAGCATAATCATCGAAGGAAACGGACACCAAACTGGGAAAGTCCATATATTATGAAAAAGGCCTTTTCAGGTGGGGCATTAATTTTGATTAAGATGGATAGGGATGAATAACCAAACCCAATTAATTTAGATGCTATAAAAGAATATTTTGCTTGAAGAAAAAAAATGAAAAAAATGAAAACTTAAATTGAAAACCCGTAAGGTGCAATTTAAGTTATTGGTGAGATCTAAGCTGAAAACCTAAAAAGGTGGCTTAGATAAAATCCAGCATAGTTTGAAGCTCTCATGATTGAGGCAAAATCCTTAAAATTGAAAACCTAAAAAAAGGTAGTTTGGACCGTCAACATCAATCGAAGATCATAAAAAAAAGGGCAAATTTTAGTCTGAAACATGTTGGGGGCATCAATCAAGCAAGCTTTCAAGGAAAAATCAAGGATTGGACTTATCATGATCATTTGGATGTTTATTATTTGAGTACCAATTACTTTATCTAGATTTTCCTTTGTAATTTTCTTTGAAATGGCCTACTTAAATTTGTATTGAATTCTATTCCTTTTTTCCTTTTCCTATACTAATAGAGAATTATTTTTCCTAATTTACAACGCTTTCGCCTTTACCTTGCCCTACATTTTTCTTGAGGAAATGTATAAGGCATTTTGTTTATTGTTAAGTTAAAAATTATGAAAAATAAATTAATAAAGATGTTACTAAAAGATTTCATTACTTTGGTAAGAAAATAAAGTATTACATGGTAAAAAGGATGAAAGTAAGAGCACTAAAATAGAGATGCTGACATTTGTGGAAATAAAATGTATAGTGAGGCTCAGATAGGGCAAATCAATCTAATCAGCGAAGAATAAAAGTTAAAAAATTAGAATTGATGAGGCAATAAGAACATTTATGAATCAATGGCAAAGTGATGAGCTTGAGAATCTTTTTGTTATCATAATTTGAGGAGTGTACGGGTTCATGATCATGATGTTTCATTGTAGATGCATTACATTCAATTCATAGCATTCATAAGACTTTAAGTAGAGATTTGATTTTTAAGAGTGATTCTTTCTTTACTATCAGATTTGCTTGGTTAAATTTTTAAAGTTGAAGCCTCGGTGGAGGAGTTATTTTAAATTTTTAAAGTTGAAGCCTCAGTGGGGGAGTTTTAAATTTTTAAAGTTGAAAAAGCCTCGGTGGAAAAGTTATTTCAAATTTTTAAAGTTGAAGCCTCAGTGGAGGAGTTCTAAATTTTTAAAGTTAAAGCCTCGATGGAGGAGTTTTAAATTTCTAAAGTTCAAGCCTCAGTGGGGGAGTTTTAAATTTTTAAAGTTGAAAAAGCCTCGGTGGAAAAGTTATTTCAAAATTTTAAAGTTGAAGCCTCAGTGGAGGAGTTCTAAATTTTTAAAGTTGAAGCCTCGATGGAGGAGTTTTAAATTTTTAAAGTTGAAGCCTCGATGGAGGAGTTTTAAATTTCTAAAGTTGAAGCCTCAGTGGAGGAGTTTTCAAATTTTTAAAGTTGAAGCCTCATTAGAGGAGTTTTTGCAGATTTTAAAGTTGAAGTCTAGGTGGTGGAGTTTTATTTCAAATTTTTAAAGTTAAAGCTTGGGTGGAGGAGTTTTTTTCGTTTGTAATTTTTTTAAGTTTATGCTTGGTAGAGGGGGCATCTCCAAAAATATCAATGACTACAATAAGGTCTAAGATATGGGTGTCTACATCTTTGTACACTTCTTGTTTTACAGTAAGGGTACAAAGAGGGGTAGCTGTAAACACCCGATTTTAGGCTTGGGTTCCATAATCCAATATTTGGAAAGCTTAATCCTTTTGAAAATTTTTATCTTTTTTTTTCAAAAAAAAAAAGAGAAAGTTAAAATTGCAAATTTCCAATTGTGTCAAGATTGAATTGAGAGGAAGATTGGTAAAAAATCATTAAAATTAAATTCCCAAAAATATGTAAAATTAGAGTTGATATAGCTAAAATTTTAGGATTTGAATTCTAAATTTTGAAAAAAGAATTAGGGTTTTTGATTTCATCATTAATGCTTGGTTTACCAATCTCCCCTTTAAATAGGACCTAAGAATTTTAATTAAAGAAAAGAAAAAAAGGAAAAAAGAGAGACACACACAAAAAAATATAATTTCTTTTGTAGATTGTTCAGTGAAGTTTGGATTTGGGAGAAAGGCTTGGCGTTTTTCTTTAGGTAAATTTTTTAGTTTTCCTTTGATTTTTTTTTCTTTCTTCTTATTTGTAACATCAACACTATTCTTATTATTCGTAGTTTCATAAAAAAATTTTATCAAAGTTTTTTTAAAAAAAAAGGTTAAAAAAATCTAGAAATTTTTTTCGATGACCATGTGACATTTTTTATATGTGGAAACAATTTTTCAAAATTTGTTTTGTAAGTCTAATAAAGATTTAAAATCATTCCTATCAAGTTTGAAAAAGAAATATTTTTAATTAAAAATCTACAATTTTAGATGAACAAAAACTCTTTGAATTTTCTTGAC